>AWUE01021019.1:0-43374 GCA_001974825.2 Corchorus olitorius | reverse complement strand
ACAAATCACACACCAATTCACATAATTCTCTTTAGATTTATTTTCTAGTTTTTAGGCAAAGGGTGCCGCCACCCTCTCTAGCTATAGGGTGGTGCGGCATACCTAGGTTTTTGTCAAGGAGATTTCGCCCCTCCAAGGTCCTGTAAGTACTCTTATGCCGCTCATGGATTTTCCCGAATCCATGAGTAGCTAAATTCTTAATACTTCTGATCCTTTGGTGAATTCAATCAATTAAATATGGTGAGATTTCTGTTCTTATAATTTGATATTTTATTCTTGATAGATAGCATGTTAAACTCTGTTATAATTCTACAATCTTGATCTTTATTAATTTATGTGGCCACTAAAGAGGTAATTTGAGAGATTGTTGGCTAGATCCAAACAACAAGGCTAACGCATGAGTTTGATTGTATGTAGCAAGTTAGCTACGCTTTGCGGCGGGTTAATTGGGTTTGCATGCCAGTGATCAGATTTATCTGGTTGTTGTATGGTTTTATTTATTAAGCATGTGTGAAAGAATTAATAAAACTTAATGCTTTGAATCTTAGCAAATCTTTAACACTTAACGACTAATCGATGAGTTAGGAGGAAAAAGGGGTAATTTAAGGCCTAACGGTTAATCTTACCTAAATAGCATGTTAGGGTTTTCCCTAGACCATTTATCATCATGAATTTAATATTGAATTTATCTTTTAAATCAAGGACCCATAATTAATTTGATTGTTTTCTACCATTGGTGAAGAAGTATATCCTCAATTATTGTTTTCTTTCTTATCTGCTATAGACTTAGATTTAATTTACTTTGCTTTGTTTTCTAGTTTAATTGTTTTCTGTTTAATTGCTTTCTGTCAATCTCTGTTTTCTGTGTTGTTTTTGAGAGATTTTAAGGACTAAATCTTCGGATAAAATCTATCACCCTTCTCTGTGGGATCGACCCCTACTTACCCTATCTACTTAGTTAGGAGTTTGTTGGGATTTTATTTTTATGATTGTTAACGACCGATCATCCATCATGCTTATAATACTTTCCGAATCCAGAATTTTCACATGCTTTAAACACATCACTAAAGTAAGCATCACTAGCATATAATTCCTTAATAAACTCAAATCCAAGAAACTTAGAATCAAGCATGGAAAGTAAAACATATCTCCTTGATAAAGCATCGGCTACAACATTCTCTTTACCTTTCTTGTAGCAGCACATATGGAAAGGACTCAATGAATTCAATCCATTTAGCATGCCTCTTATTCAGCTTTTGTTGGCCCTTTAAGTACTTCAAGCTCTCATGATCCGTGTGAATCACAAACTCCTTAGGCCACAAATAATGCTGCCATGTTTGTAATGCCCTAACAAGAGCATACAACTCCTTATCATATGTAGGGTAGTTCAACGCAGCCCCATTCAACTTCTCACTAAAGTATGCTACGGGTTTCCCTCCTTGCATAAGAACTGCGCCAATACCTACACCTGAAGCATCACATTCAATCTCAAAAGTATTGTTAAAGTTAGGTAAAACAAGCAAAGGAGCATTGGTTAGTTTGTCCTTCAAAGTCTCAAATGCTTCTTGTTGCTCTTTTCCCCACTTGAATGGTGCATTCTTCTTCATCACACTAGTAATAGGAGCGGCTAAGGTGCTAAAGTCCTTAACAAACCTCCTATAGAACCCCGCTAAGCCATGGAAGGATCTCACTTGACCAACGTTGGTGGGTGTTGGCGAATCTTTGATGGCTTTGATCTTCTCCTCATCAACATGTATACCTTGCGCAGAAACCACAAAACCAAGAAAAACAAGCTTGTTTGTGCAAAAGGTGCACTTCTTAAGGTTAGCATACAACTTCTCAACCCTAAGTACATCTAAAACACATCTCAAATGCTCAAATATGTTCCTCTAAGTTGCGGCTATACACAAGTATATCATCAAAATAAACAACAACAAACTTCCCAATATAAGCTCTTAAAACATGATTCATTAACCTCATGAAAGTACTAGGTGCATTAGTTAATCCAAAAGGCATAACTAACCATTCATACAATCCTAACTTAGTTTTAAAAGCAGTTTTCCATTCATCACCCTCTTTCATGCGAATTTGATGATATCCACTCTTAAGATCAATCTTTGAAAATAAGCAAGAACCATGCAATTCATCAAGCATATCATCTAATCTAGGAATAGGGTGGCGATACTTAACTGTGATGTTGTTTATTGCCCTACAATCAACACACATTCTCCAAGTTCCATCCTTCTTAGGAACAAGCAAGACTGGAACTGCACATGGAGAAAGACTCTCGCGCACATAACCCTTTTCTAGCAACTCTCCAACTTGTATCTCCAACTCATTAGTTTCATCAGGATTTGTCCTATAAGTTGGCTTATTTGGAATTTGCGCCCCAGGGATGAAGTCAATTTGATGTTCAATCCCTCTAATTGGTGGTAAACCACTAGGAATCTCCTCAGGAAACAAATCTGCAAACTCATCTAAAAGAGAAACAATTTTTCTTGGAAGTTCTCCAGCCAAGTTGTTAGTGCTCACAAGTGTATCTTTAAGCAAAAGTAAGAATAAAACAGAATTATCTTTCAAAGCACTCTTAATCTCACTCTTAGAAGCTAACATACACTCTTTAACAACTTTCTTTGAACTAGCTTGCACAATTGATGTATTTCCAACGCAATTACTAGAACTATTATGCTTAGCCTTTTCTTTAGCCTTAAATTCATCCTCTAACTTAGCAAAATCATCTTTCAATTTAAGTTGATCTTTTGAAGCTTCTTGAGGTGATAAAGGAATTAAAGTAATAGGCCTCTTACCATGCATAAAGGTGTACTTGTTGGATTCTCCTTCATGCTTCACCTTGTTGTCAAATTGCCATGGTCGACCAAGTAGCACATGGCATGCTTGCATTGGCAAAACATCACACAAGACATCTTCTTTGTACCTGCCCAAAGAAAGAGAAACTAAAACCTGTTTGTTAACTTTAATCTCCTCATTGTCGTTGATCCATCCTAAACTATAGGGTTTAGGGTGTTTGGTAGTGGGTAATTGCAACTCCTTCACTAAATAAACACTAGCTATGTTTGTACAACTCCCACCATCAATGATCAAACTACTAGGCTTTCCATTCGCATACATCCTCTTATGGAACAAGTTTTCTCTTTGATTTTGCACATCATCTTTCACATATGCACTCAAGGCTCTACTAGCAACCAAATTCTTAAGTGAAGCTAACTCATCACCATCATCATCTCCCTCTTGCGCAGAACCTCTTTCATCATCTCCATCACTAAAATCCTCTTCTTCACTCACAATTTCACCATGATCATTAAGATACAACACCTTTTTGTTAACACAATCCTTAACATAATGACCATAACCTTGACACTTGAAACACTTAAGGTGAGATTTAGAGTTAGAACTAGAAGAAGATGAAGATTTAGAATCGGATTTAGGTGTTACTAACCCCTTTTGCGCCACATCCTTACTTTGAGTTTTCTCATCTTTCTTGATTGGAGTTTTCCATGAGTTTGATGATGAAAATCCTCTCCTTGTTGCGCCACTCCTTTTGATTTGCCCCTCGGCCTTCAATGCATGTTGTAACAACTCCTCCACATCATAGTGTTGTTGCATCTCCACAATGTCATGAATCTCCCTATTCAAGCCCGCAAGAAACCTAGCCATGGTAGCTTGTGGAGCTTCTTCAATTTCAGCCCTTGATATCAACAACATCATCTCGGAGTAGTACTCATCTACACTCTTTGATCCTTGCCTCAAAGTTTGTAAGCTTTGGTATAGAGAATTGATGTAGAAGCTTGGAACAAATCTCTTCCTCATGCAACTCTTCAATTCGGCCCATGTGTCAATTGGCCTCTCCAAATTCCTTCTCCTTGACTGCACCAATTGATTATACCAATTCAAAGCATTCTCAACAAATTCAAGGATAGCAATTTGTACCTTCTTAGCATCGGCAAAAGGATGAAAATCAAAGTACATGTCCAATTTAGACTCCCCCTCCAAGTAATCCGCAGGTGTCCCTCTACCATTGAACTTTGGTATTTTGTACTTGATGTTGTCCTTAGGCTCATCTCTTTGTTCTCCTCTCCTAGGCCGCAAGTTTTCATTGTAAGCTTGGCCTCCAAGTTCTTGTTGCCTCAATCTCTCCATAGGATCAACTCTCCTAGCAATTTGTCTTTGTTGAGCTTGTTGTTGTTGTTGATCCCTTTGCTCATTGTTTGGTGCAGCATTGTTTTCACTTTGTTGAAGTGGTGGTTCTTGTTGATTTCGAACCTCCAAGGCATCTAATCTTGTTGTGATAGTGTAGACACCCATTTTTATCCTGTATCCTTTAGTTTAAATCAATTTATTTCTTAATTGGCATAAGGGTCACATAGGGGCATTTTGGTCATTTGTATGTCCAGGGGCATTTTGGTCATTTTTACACTAAGGGCATTTTGGTCATTTTAGGTTCACTTTTAATTTAGATTAGTTAATTCATTCTTAGTCATCTAGATGGCATTTGAAAAACACAAAAAAATCTTAGCATGTGCACCTTTAGTATTTTTGCATATTTCATGGCTTAGCTTCATTTAATGATTTAGTGTTGTTGCATTTTAATCCTTTGTTTATATCATTTTTGTTTCTTAATTTGCAATTAGGAAGCGTTTGAGTCGATTTATAATTTTTAGCAATTTAGTTCACATAGCATTTGCATTTTAATTTGATTAGGTTCAAAAATCCAAAAAATACAAAAAAATCCAAAAAATGTGAATGGAAAATAAAAATGGGGAGAATGTTCATTTTTTTTATTATTGCATTTTCAGGTCCTAGCTCATATATGTTACAAAAATACAAAAAAAATGGAAATAGCAAAAATACAAAAAAAGATTTTAATTTCTTAGGTTCAATACATTAAAAATGGGATGCCATGACTCCACATTTCCTTGTGCACCTCATGTCCCTTATAAATTGGCTCTTATTCTTCAAGCACTTGGTGTTTCCTTAAAATGGTTCCAATGATCAAGCAACTTGCCTTAGATGCTTTTGATTGAGCTTGTCGACCTCCTGCACACATGAACCACATACCAAGATCAGGATGTTGCTGCATTTTCTAGACCAAATTTCACCCTAATGTGCTCAATGAATAGTGAGCACCAAATTTACAAACAACCACAATTCAGAAAATGCAGGCAACATCTAGCAAGCTCAATTCAGGCAATTCAGCAAGAAACGCACAAAATGCCAATGCATTCAAAGCAGGAAATCTTAGCCAAAATAGTTAACTACCAAAAGAATAAGAGATTACCTTGAGGTGGGAGGGGAATCAAAAAACGGTTGCTGACCAGCTCATTTCCTCCTCATTCTTATCCTTTTAATGACCTGGCCACAAGAAAAGGAATTAGTTAGAGACTATCCTCTCTGGAACCTTTTTACAGACAGATTCATTCCCATCTTCCCATTCATTCTCGAGTCATCTCCCCTCTCCCACATTTTTTGGTTCACACAACAACCACTCCCTCTCAACAGACTCATGCTACCCATACAGAGTCATCACCCACACACCAGACACGATACTCACTACCATCTCCCTCCCCTGGATTAAAAACACTCAAGAAAAATTGACGGGGACTCCTCTCCTCTCCACAGACACCTCACTCCTCTCTTCGATTCTACTATATGTCTCTCTCTCTACGACCTAGCACTCTCTCTAACCCTCTTCATAGGAAAATCACAGACACTACACAATATAACACACCAATACACAACCGACAGAAATCTCTCATCTTCTTAAAATCACAGACTCTCAAAAAGCTCTCGACTCCTACACACCTTCCCACCATACACTCTCCACTGGCGGGATCATCTCACGGGACTCTCATTTTTTGGACCCTCATCTTCTCTCGGGCTCTCTCAAAAAGAAAAAGATCTAAACAGCACACCCATTCTCAAGGGCCTCCTTCTTATTCAAAAACATTGATCTTCCCTCTTCCATTTCCCCTTGATCAATACACACAACTTCTCCCTCCGCAATCTCTCTCACTCACACACAAAAACAGAGAAGGATTGAGGCAAAATAGATTTGGAGGTGTTAATCAGAGTACGAAGCGGAGAAATATACCTCGTTTCGGTGGTCATCAGTAGGTCAGATCAACGGGATCCGGATCTTCAAGTTTCAGATTAAGGTTCAGTCTTGAGGGGGTTTCGGGTGGAATCGTTTTGTCCTCGGTAGGGAAATATAAAGTTGAAGAGGAGAGATTTTATTTGGAGACTTTGGAGGGTAGCGTCGACGGTGGAAGTTGGTGGTGAAAGGAGGCTTGCAGCGGCTAGAGCAACGCATAGAGGCGCTGTCGAGAGGTGAAGAAGATTTAGGGTTTGCGAAGAGAGGTGATTTGAGGAAGAAGAAGGCTGCTGAAGCTCGATAAAAGGGCTTAAAAGACCAAACGGCGTCGTATCAGGTAAGATCTTTTAAATCTTTTCAATTTCATACAATCAAATCATGTGAGTTGTTGTGTTGTTCACATAAAGACTGAAATTTGTTCCCATTTACAATTTGGTCCCTGATTTGAGCTGATATTCACTATTTGATGCAATTTAGCCCCTGATTTAAGATTTTATTTTTGATTTTGTGCGTCCTAGTCCCTGATTTAAGTTTTTTTCTTAATTAAATGCAATTTGGCCCCTGTTTTATTCAATGTGACCCCTAAATTTAGATATTATGATAGAATTTTGCAATTGAGTGCTTGATTTACATTATTGGTATTTAATTTGTGCTTTTTGTTTTTGAATTTTACTAATTAAATGTGGAAATTGGGATTTAAGCTAAAAGATTGAATTTTTAGTGGAAATTGTGTTTTCATGGAAAATTGATTTTGAAATTTTGATGATCAAGTTGGAAGTAATTTAAATTGATTCCATAATTTCGAATTGTGTTAATTTGTATTTGAAAAATTGAGGTTTTGATTTAAAGCTATGATTTTTCCTTAAGTTTAAAATGACTTGAGGATAACATGTTAAGACACTTTGGGTCATTTTTAATTCTTGGAAAAACAAAGCTTGGAGTTAAAAATCCAATTTTCCAAATTTGAAAATAACTTAAAAGAAATTAGTGAATCCTTTTAAATGCCTTTTAATTTGAGAATTAAGATTTTCAGTGTAAAGATTTGATTTCCTAAAATTAGATTCAATTATTTTCCTTTAGCTTAGACTCAAATTGTTCTTGTTTTGGTCTTTGAATTTAGATTTACATCTTGATTTGTTTATATGCCTCCTGAGCTTCGCTAATGATTTTCTTAGTGTGCAGAAAAGGTCCCCAGTAGACCCAGTCCGGCCCATAAGTTTTTATTTCTTTTAATTATCGTTAATTTGTTAATTGGTCCAATCGGGCCCTGGTTTGTAATAATTTAGTAAAGTAGAACTTAATTGCATGCATAACATATTTACTTGTCATTGATTATATATGTTTGCATATCATGCCACTTTAATTCAGTTAATGACCGTAACCCTTCCGAAGAAGAGGCATTCAGTGTGTGGTCGAGTTTTCGGGGCCACTAAATGTCTCCGAGGATGAGACGGCTCTTCTCAGGATGCGTCGAGGTTCCGAGCATATATCCCGGGAAGTGCCTTCAAAAACTCGGGTTACGCGAGTTAGCTTAAATAATTGGACTTTGCATTCATCATTTGCATACATGCATT
Source organism: Corchorus olitorius (assembly GCA_001974825.2). Taxonomy (NCBI): domain Eukaryota; kingdom Viridiplantae; phylum Streptophyta; class Magnoliopsida; order Malvales; family Malvaceae; genus Corchorus; species Corchorus olitorius. The sequence goes on along the minus strand of AWUE01021019.1, from coordinate 35,691 downwards.
AATTTAGAAATAGAAAAAGGAAATATCCAAAAGAGGAAAAAAAAATCAGAAAAATTAAAAGAAGTAATAAAAGGTGTTTTCAAAACAGAGTTTTCCTCAAATCATGTTCTCTTATTTGATTTTCAAAATTAAGAAATGGGTAATTTAAGAGTTTTCAAGGTAAGCATTTTCAAAACAAGGAATGTTTTTTTAATTAAGCAACTCGAAAGAAGATTTTGGAAATTAATAAAATTGATCAAGTTTTTCAAACTCAAAAATGGAAAAAAGATTTTATCACAGCATTTTCAAAATTTCTTCCCGATGCGGAAGACTCAACAAGAGAACAAAAAGTGAAAGAGAATCGAGGTAGAATTGATCGACGATGTTCGATTATATTCTACGAATTCTCGACATTGGTTTCCAAAAATGGTTTTATTTTATTTTTATAACTCCTTTTTAATAATAATCAATATTAGGATTAAAAGCAACCAACTTTTCTTTTCGACCCATTAGATCTAGTTAGATTAAGAGGTACCGTCACTTGACGGGCGCTTCAGGGGTGCTGATCCTTCCCTGGGCGTAATCGACTCCCGAACCTAGATTTAGGTTACAAAGACCGGACCTTAGGTTTAGTGGGTCCATTGCCGAGCTATGGGCTTTACTTAGCTTAAGTGACCTTTAGGTGACTAATCACACCTTAGAATTCTGATTAGTGACGACTCCATTTCCAAATGTCGTTTCGACAGGGTTCGACCCCGGACCCGAACGTTTCGACAGATAGTGTCTAATTGTTGCAAGATAGCTTGCAACGAGGTAGCCACCTCATTGGCTTGATTTTGATCTCCCATTGTACCTACACACAAAGAAAAGTTAGTAATAAAAATTCCTCACTAGTGTGTGTGTGATTCACCTTTGTTGTGCTCTCGTGTTTGCACTCAACCTATGGATTGGCGATCCACAACTCTCTTAATTATCTCACAAGATTATGCCTTTTTCTAGCTTCAATAGGCCTAATAAGAGCAAATTGTTAGAGCCTCCTTTCTTCTCGTGGCCTACTTGAGGAACAAACAATTAAGAGCAATAGCTTAAGTGAATCAAAACAAAAAGTGATCTATACAATCCAAACAACCTTTTGTCTCCCAAACTTGCTGCACAAAACACAATTAGCAACTCAAATCAATCAATTTAATCAATTATAAACCCTAGTACCACTTAGATCCAATTTTGTACCACTTGTCTCCAATAGGGTTTAAACCTGAAATTCTTCAAATTAGATCTCAATTCACAGCAAAAGCAACCCAAGAATCTCAAACAAACAATCAATTAGGGTTAGATGCAAGCAATTGACTCAACTGCTCAAAACAAACCCTAATCCCCAAATTCCCAAATCAAGAACCCTAGTTCCTGGAAAAAATTGATTTCGACAAATATTTTTTTATTTTTTCCAATATTTTTCACAGAAAGATCACACTAAAAGAAGTCTACATCTCAAATTTCAAAGCTTTCCGAGCTCAAACGAAGCCAGAATAGTTTTCACAAGTTTCTGGTCGAATTTTTTTTATTTTTTTATTTTTTATTTTTTTATATTTTTCTATTAAACTACAAGGTATGTGGACTCCAAATCTGAATTTTCAAGTCAATTGGAGTTAAGATGAAGCCACAATGAATTTTTGAATTTTTAGATCTAGAAAATTTGAAAAACTTTGATCGATGAGATGGATGAAAAACTTGATGATAGATGAATAGAAGGATAGATTTACCGATTGAAGATGACAACCTATGCTCTGATTACCAATTGATACGAATCTAGTTGTGTAAAGATTCAAATCCACCCTTGTGACCTGTCAAGAATCAACTTGAACAACTTCAACTTCTAGATGAGTATGTCGATTTTCTTCACCTAAGTAATCTTCTTCTTTCGTCGGCCTTAGACCTCCAATTTGACCTCCAATTGAACACCTAAGATCACAAGATTCACAAGCAATCAAGTATCACAACTTAATTGTTGCTAGGACTCTACAAGATTGAAGAACCCTAGGAAAGATCCTACTCCTTATTATACTAGGAAAAGGAAAATAACAAGTCCTATTAAAACAAGGATTGGACTTCGTCAAACAAGGCCCATACCCAATGTCATCTAAACTAAATAAATAGCTAATTAAAATAGAATAAAGCCCACAATGGCCAAATTACAACTCCAATGGCCTAATACTGATCGATTTCAAGTAGAGTACATAACTTGGAATCGATGAGAATATTCCTTTGGTGATGATCTCCAATGGGCTTCAAATGAACTCCAATGGCTTTGAACTCGTCAAGATGAACTCTAATGAGGCCCAATAATGTTTCCTTGAACCTTTTAGCTCTTGCTCTTGTCATTGGGCCTAATGGCATCTTCAATGGATCAAATGGTATCTTAGGCAATTCTAATGAGCTTGAAACCTTCTCCAATGAGCTTGGAACCTTCTCCAATGAGCTTGGAACTTGCTCCAATGAACTCCTAGCATCTTCAAGCTTCTTCAAGCCTCCTTGCTGCATGTGCTCATCCTCTCCATGATCTCCATTGAGCTCTTCAAGACCATGATGACTCCTTGGCGCATCAAAAGAATTCGAAAGCAAACAGTCCATGGCAGTGAGCATAAAGCCTTTCAAGACAACCAATGACTCCAAAAAGAAGAATTCCAAATCCTCACAAGGGAAAATCAAAGTTTCCTTGAAAGAAAAGCGAGAGAAAAAATATCCATTCCTTGATTCTGATGTCCCTAAGATGTTGGATGAACTATTGAAATTTGATCTCATTCAGTTGCCTGAAATGAAACGGCCTGAAGAAGCTGATAAAGTTAATGATCCAAACTATTGCAAGTTTCATCGTTTGATCAGTCATCCAGTGGAAAAGTGTTTCATTCTCAAAGATAAAATCATGGAGCTTTACAAAGAAGGAATGATTGAGTTTGACAATGAATCAGCAACATCAAATTTTGTCATGGCAATTCCAATTTCAAGTATCAAATGTGGATCTTTTGATCCTGCGAAAATGCATGCTATACTGCCTTTGTTCCTGTTGGGGGTATGGTTCTGTAGATGAATCTATTTTGAATACAAATATATGCCAGCGCACTGCTCTTGCTCTTTACTTTAAAGGAATTTTTGAACTTTGCTTGTGCTTGAATGCAGAAGAGTAAGTACATGATTATACCGTCCTCTTTTACTTCCTTCAGACTGTTTTCATTCATTAATGCTTCTCTTAGTGGAAATAATGCAACTTGATTGATTTTAACACATGAATGATGAGATGCTTGATCTTGAAATGACATGAATATGCCAAATTTGATTTGGGGACTGCCTATTTGTTTGCTGCCAATTTATGAACTGTGATGTGTGCCTGTTGTCTGTGTCATTTGCTGCCCATATGCACTGCCATCTCCTAGCCTTTGACATTGAAATACCCCTGCCATCGTATGCTCTATCACTCTCATAACATCCCATGTTCCGCAATTACTTCTTATTACAGTGAAACTAATCATCTCCTTGCATGATGCGTTATTCCTGGTCTTTTAAGCTCTCCTTATCACGCTGTCTTGAATTGAATGTTAGCTGCATGTCATTTTGGGCTGTAATTCTCCAGTTGAGTCATCTATGCTTGCTGTTTTTCAAATGCCCTCTGTTTTAACCTTGAATTTGTGCCTTAGCTCCCACAGCATCTTCCTCCCTGACTTTAGTAACTTGCAATCTGATTTTGCTGCATGCATTCATTCTCCTATGGTTTTGATGGGACGATGAGGTCTTGAATTCAATCTTGGCCCTCTCAATCCCAAAGCCTACAAACAGATCTCACACAAGGCTTACTTACCTTCATCATTGCTTGTTCACTGTAATTCATCATGTAGCTCTTCATTGTTTTGTGCTTTCCTTTCCTTGCTACTTTCATGCTATTTTGAGATGTTTAATGGTTCTTGCTAGTTCTTGATCTCATGCCCTGCTCATGCCATTGACTTGTTGTTGTTTTTTGATTTGAGCTTTTGCATTATGGCATATTTACCAAATTATGGTGCTTATGTCCTAAGCCTGGGGTACATTTTATTGTACTTTGCAATTCTTTTCCCCTTTTTTTCACTAACTTGCAGGGCTAAGATCCATCGAAGGCATTTGAAGTCTTCTCCTACGGGTATTGCAGTCTCTTCCTGCACCAAAAGGAGGAGGAAAAGAGAGAAAGAGGGATAAATTTCTACAACAAAAATTCTCTGACCATGTGACCAAAAAGACCAATGTAATTGTAAACCAAAATTATTGTTTTTGTTGCTTATTGCTTTTTGCACTGAAAATTGTAAATGCAAACACATTACTTTATTATTTTTTTTTATTTTATACTTATGCAAATGTACCAAGGATAAATCCAACTAATGATTGCAATGCATGACTATGATTTATGATTAACATGGTCCACTAAATACCCATATGACTAATTAGCAAATTAAAATAAAGATAACATACCTAATAAGAAATGGACCAAAAAGTGCTTAATGTGATGAACATGCTTAATGAGAAATGAATGCGATCAATGAAACTAAATTGGACAAACTTAATAAAACAAGGGACTTGAAAATGCCATTTCCAAACTAAACTTATTACTAAGAAGCCCTAAGCTATGTGATTATAGTGCAACAATACTGAATTATTAAATGAAGCTAAGTCCTGAAATATGCAAGAATGCCAAAGGTGCACATCAAGATTTCTTTTTGTTTCTTTCTTTCAAATGCAATCTAGATGATTGAGGAATTAGCTAATCTAAATTAAAAGTGGACTTATATGACCAAAATGCCCCTGAATGTACAAATAACCAGAATGCCCCTGGGTGACTTTTAATGCAGATTAAGGAGCAATTCAGTTTGATTTGAACGATATAGGCAAAATTAGGGTGTCTACAATGCGAAAGCATAGCGTATTTTCATCTCTAATTAATCTCCAACACTGCTTTGCTAATAGGGCCAAATTAAAAGCCTCGAAATCTCGGAAGCCCAATCCCCCATCCAATTTAGATATGCACAAGCTCTCCCATGTTTTCCAATGAATTTTACTTTTCCTATCATTACTACCCCACCAAAATCTAGCTATAATTGAATTAAGTTCCTGCACAAAAGTCTTTGGGAACTTAAAACAACTCTTTAGGTAGGTCGGAATCGCCTGTGTCACAGCCTGGATCATCACTGCCTTCCCTCCAATCGAAAAAAGTCTCCCTCGCCAGCCTTGTATACGCCTCCATAATTTATCTTTCAACATTTGTAGCTCAATTTTGTTATTCTTTCCAATCATAATCGGCATCCCTAAAAATATTTTCCCCGGGCCAAAATCCTTTTTACACCTAAGTAATTCATAATCGAATCACGAATGCACTCACGAGTATTGCTACTAAAAAGCAATGCCGATTTATCTACATTAATTTTCTGCCCTGAAGCCATTTCAAACTTATGAAGAATATCCAGAATTGATTCACACTCATCCAAACTAGCGATAGACACACCTTGTATTGCCTTCGTTCTCTCAGCATGATGCATAAGGCTCGAGAAAACCTCCATACAAAATAAAAATAAATATGGACACAAGGGGTCTCCCTGACGAATACCCCTACTAGGAGAGAAAGTACTCGAGGCCTCTCCAATAATCAACACTGAGTATCACACTGTACGAACACAAGTAATCATAAGTGAAATCCACTTAGCAGAGAAACCCAATTTTCGCATCATCCCCTCAAGGAAAGGTCATTCCACACGATCATACGTTTTGCTCAGATCCAGCTTCATTGCCATATTCCTCTTCCCTGATCTCTTATTTGTCATATAATGTATAGTTTCAAAAGCAATCATCGAGCTATCAAAAATTTGTCTCCCAAGAACAAACGCGCTTTGATTGGGACCAATAATTTGGGGTAATATAACTTTCAAGCGATTTGCTAATACTTTAGAAATAATCTTGAAAATAAAATTACATAAACTGATAGGTCTAAAATCCTTAGCTGATGATGGATTTTCACATTTTGGCACAAGAACAATGTTAATATGATTAATGTCAGGTAACGGAGTCCCATAATTAAGAAATGGGAGGATGGAATTACAAACTTTCTCACCTACTATGTGCCAAAATTTCTGATAGAAAAATGGGGTCATCCCATCCGGGCCCCGGGATTTATTCGAACCCATTTGGAAAACTGCCACTCGCAAATCCTCTTCCTCAAATTCTTGGTTCAACAAAGTATTCATCTCTGGTGTTACCAGTCTCTCAATCAATTGCAATACTACATTAACATCATAAACCGGCGGATTTGAAGATGTATAAATGCTCTTAAAATAATCACAAATCACCCTTTCAATATCAATTGCATCTTCGACCTCGATACCATTCTCATCTGTTATTGATCCAATCAAATTTTTCTGACGCCTACAAGTAGCTGCATTATGGAAGATTCTCGAGTTTCGATCACCTTCACGAAGCCAGCTAATTTTTGCCCGCTGCCTTTACATCACCTCTTCTTTATCATAAAGCTCATTCAAAATATTCAAACAATCATGCAATGGCTTAGCACCAGACCCCCTTTGTACTTCCTTATACAAATTCTCCAACTTCTTTTTCTTATTTCTAATCCTATATTTGACATTTCCAAAAACCTTTTGATCCTAGATCTGCATATCCCCCACACAACTAGCAATACAAGAACTAATGTCCAAATTAACGTTCTTGCTCCAAGCAGAATTAACAACTGAATCAATATTATCATGCAAAGCCCACATATTCTCAAACCTAAAATTCTTCTTATGATTATCATTAAAAGCAGGCTTATCAAAACAGTGAATCAAAAGTGGAAGGTGATCAGACTCCGAAGTACAAAGATGGACATAAGAATAGCTGAACATATCAAGCCATCGATCATTAATAAAACAATGGTCCAATTTAGCAAAATGCATATCTTCTCCTAACCTTCTAGACCAAGTCAATCTAGGGCCTTTAATTGGAAGTTCCTTGAAATTTAAAGCATCACTTACCTCTCTAAATGCATCCATTTACCTTTGAGGCCGAATTGCCCCCCAATTTTGTCTTCATTGGATAATATTTTATTGAAGTCTCCCGAGCATAACCATCACTACAAGAAAAGTGACTTTTTGCAACGCGAAAAGTTGTTGCGAAAAGCCAATTTGTCGTTGTTAAAACTCTTTTTGTAACGACTTTTTGTTGTTAGGATAACAGGCGTTGTTTAAAGTTAAACACAACGACTTAAAGTGGTTGTTGCTAAAAAATTCTTTTTGTTACGTCATGTTATTGTTGCTAAAAGAATTATATTTTACGCAACAACTCAATATTGTTGCGTAAAAATATTTTAACAACGCCATTTTGTTGTTGTTAAAAGAATTTTATTTTACGCAACAACTTAATATTGCTGTGTAAAAATATTTTAACAACAATATATATTCATTGTTAAAAGAATATTCTTTTACGTAACGAGTTTTTAGTCGTTACATATATTTTGACAACGACATTTTGTTCGTTGTTAAAAGAATTATCTTTTACGTAACGACTTTGTAGTCGTTAGATATATATTTTGATAGCGACATTTTTCATTGTTAAAAGAATTATCTTTTACGCAACGATTTTTTAGTCATTACATATATATTTTGGCAGTAATATTTTATCGTTGTTAAAAGAATTATCTTGTACGCAACTTAATGTCGTTGCGTAAAGATTTTGACAATGACTTATACGTTGCTGAAACACTTACATAACAATATTATTGTTGCAAAAACTTTTAAACAACATTTACTTGGTTGTGTGATACTTTTTGCAACATCTAGTTGGTTGTGAATTAATACTGTTAGAAAATGTAGCAAGTACTAAATATTTAAGAAAAAAATGCACAAATAAAATTTTATAATAATATGAAAATTAATACATTATTTGTCAAACAATACAATTCAGTTCTTTTTATCTAGAAATTGAGAATAACATTGTAAATAAACCAATTCTGATATATACAAGGAGGATAGGTGAGGAAGTAATACATGTGCTGGTAACTAAGCAGCTTCCAAAAATCCTTCTCTGATAAATAGTATCCACCCTCACAAAATTGTTTAAATAATGTCTCCTGCAAGAATCAAGAATAAATTTAATCCCTGAACTAGAAAAATATAAACTAACAAAGCTATCATACAACATTTCAATGGTGTTCAATATTTGCAATGTTCCTTGCTCATTCGATATCCACGAGCACTAACTATTTTGTCAAGGATGGCAGAATATCAGTATATAGTTAAAAATTTTGCTCAATCCATGTCAAATTGCATAATTTGATTATGAAACTCATGATTTGCTTCACAAAATAAAGATCAAATTCAAATAGAATTATAGAATAGAAGAATACGAATTTATTAAAAAACAAAAAAACACGCCAAACCAAGTAGCTCAAGTGCCCAAAATTCCAGTTAAAACATACCTCTTCTACTGTAGAACCACAGCTCATAAGTTCTCCACATTCCCATGCAGCAGTGATGGACTTTAAAGGCATATCTAACGATTCTGGAAAATACAAAAACAATATATAATGAGATGTCACCTTCAAGCAACATATAATTTATCAAGTTTAGAACATGAGAAGCCACCTAAGCCTAAAACCCCTGATAACAACCAAGCCTATCTATTATGTTTGTAAGAATCAAGTACTTTACTGTCTAACATTTAAAAATATGAGAAAAACATGCCTGCTAGTTTGCGAATTTTACATAAAGATGGCACAGGAGCATCTATAGGACGTCTCAAGTCGTCTTTTGACTTCCCTTTCGAATTGATAGAAGTCAAGGAATTCAATAAAGAAGACAGGTTGTCCAGCATCAAAAGGATCAGTCTTTGGAGCTGTTCAATAAGACGATGGTAAGATACGACTTAAATATGTAAAAGCCATGAAATGAAGATTGATTGATCAGACCTGTAATGTCTCTTCTGCTGCGAGATCATCAAGCAAAAAAATGTCTTTTGCCGATTCTAGAGAAGACTGACTCTAGAATCATGCACATACTTCTCTTATAAGTTGAAGACAATAAGAATGGTTCCCAAATAATATGTACTTTCTCAAGGACAAAAACAACCTGATTATCAGCCATTCAGAGTCACTGTCTATGTTGCAAGAGAAAAGGCAGGGAACAAAGAACAGCCTTCTAATGAGTATTTGATGAGTATTTTGAAATCCATCGGCACCATCTATAGCCTAACAAATAGCAATATTAGCAAAGAAAAGCAATTAAAGCATCGTGAATCTACATGCTAAATGAACAGCAAATGTATGTGCATAACTCTCAAGAACAATTCATGTCTTCTAATGAGTAAATGGTCAAAGACAAAAATAAGTCGCAAACAACTTAATTAGCCCTTCACAAAGAACTTCATCAACACCTTTATGTATTGCATTTTTTAAAGATTAACGGTGATTTATCCCTATTTCTTGAGCTTGAGGGAAAACCCATTGTAGAGGGAGAGAAATAAATAGAAAAAAGAAAAGGTATGGTATTCTGAAACTCATCAAGAAGCCGAAGATAATCAATCTTGATATAAATACTACAAGAAATCAATCAACAATGGGGATTTAAATGCAATATTGGCAAAATAATGATCAGATCAAAGGGATGAAACGATGAAAGAGACGAGAGCTTAAGAGAACCACTTACAGAAAAGACTTGTCCAGGACTAGTAAAAATATACTCCGCAATGGAAGGATTGAACACAACGACGGGCGAAACTGCAGCGGCCCTCTTTCTCATTATTCATTAATCAATCCAATTGATTAAGAAAGGGTGTTACTAAATACCGCCCCCTTTTATCAGTCACCGCCCCTTCTTTGGACTATTTTGCCCTTTACTTTATTTTCCATCAAACTTCAAACTTTTCAATTCTCTCAAATTCTCTCAACCTTCAAACTTTCAAAACTTAATCATTCAAAATCATTCAAGTAAAACAACATCAAAACTCATGTACAAAGATTTTTTCGGATTAAAAGTATGATTTTTTTTTAAAAAAAAAAGAACTTTTTTTTTTATATTTATCATTAATCAAAGATTAAAATCCTCTTGCTAATATTGACATATTCATACCCATTTAAGCTAAATGAATTGTCCAACCAATACTTATTAAAAGATAAAAAGAAATTAAAAGAAAATCTAAAAAGAAAAAAAAACGCAAAAAAAAACCCAGAAACAGCGGGTCGCGTGCGGATCGCGACCCGCGTCGCGACTCGCCATGGACCCGGGTCGCGACACGGGTCGCGCGCGACATTGACCATGGCGGGTCGTGATCCGCGCGCGACCCGGACCATGGTGGGTCGCGATCCGCGCGCGACCCGCTGTTTTTGGGGTTTTTTTTTCTGCGTTTTTTTTTCTTTTTAGATTTTCTTTTAATTTCTTTTATCTTTTAATAAGTATTGGTTGGACAATTCATTTAGTTTAAATGGGTATGAATATATCAATATTAGCAAGAGGATTTTAATCTTTGTTTAATGATAAATAGAAAAAAAAAATTCTTTCTTTTTTAAACATACTTTCAATCCGAAAAAATTTTTGTGCATGAGTTTTGATGTTGTTTTACTTGAATGATTTTGAATGATTAAGTTTTGAAAATTTGAAGGTTGAGAGAATTTGAGAGAATTGAAAAGTTTTAAGTTTGATGGAAAATAAAGTAAAGGACAAAATAGTCCAAAGAGGAGGCGGTGACTAGTAAAAAGGGGCGGTATTTAGCAATCCAATTAAGAAACGGGAAGGATTTTATTGGCTTTCGGCACAAAACGGTGTAGTTTGACAAGGAGAGCTGGAAATAAAAGGGTTAAGGCGCCGGCACACGATTTTCGTTTTCGCTCTCAAAACTTGCAAGTATTTTAAAATTCTTTTTCTTTTTTTCAATAATATTTTAAAATTCATCAAAGTCTTCCACGCCATTCACTTTTCTTTGTTTTTTTTTATTTTAATAACTACTTCTACTAATCTACTTATTTACTTCAAAATATATTTATATTATTAGTTACGTAACAACTAAGAAAAGTCATTGTGAATGAACAATTTTTTTTTCTTTTCCGTTTTAGAAAAATACTCGATTAGTCCCATTATATATGTCCAAATAATCATATCACTAAGGACTAATTGTAATCGGTATTGAGGTTGTGGTTTGAAAAAACTCGGTTTAGAGAAGTGATTTTAAAAAGTGTTTTTTTAAATTGCGATAGAAAAATGTAACTAATATTTGGTATTGGTGTAGAAAAATGTGGTAGAAAGATAAGACCTAATTGTATTGAGATTGCGGTTTATAAAAGTTTGGTTTGAAAGAAGTGCTTTTGAAAAATGGTTTTTGAAATTGTGGTAGAAAATGTAAATAATGTTTGGTATTGTTGTGAAAAAATGTGGTATAACGATAAAATGTCTGAAAATGATATGATAATTAAAAAGGATAGAGAAAAATAATTAGAGGATTTTAGTCATTTAATGTCCAAAAACATTTTTGAAACGCAAAAACAACTAAGGATTAACTTTTCAGGTTATCTTGACTTTTACGATCAAAATAAGCTTTGGACACAAACCATGATTTTTTTTCTACTCAAACCATGATTTATTTGGTATTACGTTTGGGGTGAAAAACAACTTTTTTATCTTCAAACGCAATGTCAAACCAAACCAAAAGGGTACAAGTTAAAATGGGAAGTGAAAAAATATTTATGGAATTTTAGTTATTTAATGTCTAAAAGTACTTTTGAAATGCAAAAGCACTTCAAAATTAGTTTTTCGAGTTGTATTGGCTTTTGCGGTCAAAATATGTTTTTGGTACAAATCATGATTTATTTGGCATTGCACTTGAGGTGAAAAGTAGTTTTTTTTTTATCTACAAACGCAATACCAAACCAAGCCTAATATTAAGAAAGTTTGTTGGTTCTCAAACCAATAAAACTTTTACAATACTTTCGAAGACTGCCCACTAACTTTATATATTCTAAATTATCATTTATTCAATAAGATTTACATTATTATTATAATTTTACCTATTATGATTATATTTGTTAAACTTCATTATATGAACAATAATTATATGAATAACCACTAAATCAGTTATATGAATAAATAATAATAAATTTGTAATTTGTAATTTGATTTTTTTTACATAATAAATAAATAATAATAGTTAATTAGTGGTGATTTTATCTATTAGCTACTACTAATGTACTAATAGTCTAACCGGTAAGAGTTGTAATTCTATTTTCATTTTTCATGGATACTTATATTATTAATTAATTTATAATTTCCATTGAAGTAATGAAAAAAATATAAATTTAAATATTATATAACCAATATTTCTTTGAATCATTATTTGAAACACCACCAATAGAGTTTTTAGACTCCAAAAACGGGTTAATAAGTTGGCATGTACTCCATTTCATAATTAATTATATATTTAATATTTAAAACTTATAATCGACAATATGTGAAAAGATTAAGTTTTTGCAACATGTTAAGAAAATTGAAATTGCGTAAAGTTGTTTTTATAACGACTATTTTTGTCGTTGCGTAAAGTGTTAAGAAAATTGATTGCGCAATGACTTATAAATTTGTTACGAATAGATTATGATTTCGTAACAACTTAAGAATTTGTTGTTACGAATATTGTAAACATTGGCAACAACTAAAAAAGTGTTGTGTAAAATATCATCAAAATTACTTAGACAACGTTTTTATAAAGTTGTTACAAATAGTTTATGATTTCGCAACAATTTAAGAATTTGTTGTTACGAATATTGTAAATATTGGCAACAACTAAGAATGTGTTGTGTAAAATACCATCAAAATCACTTAAGCAACGATGTTATAAAGTTGTTACGAATAAATTATGATTTCGCAACGACTTTTGTTTTTGTTGTTACGAAAAATGTAAGTAATGGCAACGACTAAAAAAGTGTTTTGTAAAATAACATCAAAATCACTTAGGCAACGACTTTATGAAATTGTTACGAATAGATTATAATTTCACAACGACTTTGTTATTGTTGTTACGAAAACTGTAAGCATTGGCAACAATTAAAAAAGTTGTTGGGTAAAATAACATAAAAATCACTAAGGCAACAACTTTTAATTATTGTTGTAAAAAACAATATTTAGCAACGAATTTTTTTTCGTTGCGAAGTATTGTTGCTAAAAGTCACTTTTCTTGTAGTGCATGGCAAATCAGATTCCTCACCAAGAAAATGTAGTAGTCTCCACGATTCATGCCTTCGACTCGTTTCTAGCCTTCCATAAAATCCGGTAAACCTTCATTGATCTCGAGGGGATACTCCAATAATCGCATCAATATGAGACAAAGAAAAAGAAGTAATAGAAACAGAAATACAATTATTCCACAATAAAGCTAATCCACCAGCTCTACCAATACAATTAACAGCAAGACAATAATCATAACCCAAGAAACACCTCACCCATTCCATCTCATTACTAGATTTTTTAGTTTCTAAAAGGAATACAATTTGAGGTTTGTTACAAGAAATTAATTCACGCAAAATATGAATTGACCGCCGAGCACCAAGCCCGTGGCAGTTCCATAATAAACAACTCATTTCCTCTGGCAGGGATGACTCTCATTGGCCATCCTCGCCTTTACATGATCAAAAAAATAGCGGCCTTGCCCCGCAGCAGTAAAGCCTTGCGTCACATTGCTCACAGCCTCAGTTTGATCACCACCAAGGCTAATATAGTAATCTCCAATATGTCTTGCAGCAGAAGCACTCGAACCCTCCCTAGATCGTTTCTTTCCCAAATCAGTTTGAGAAATCAAAACCTCCAAGTTTTATCTGGCAGTAATTCGAGCCACCATTTTAAACTTTCGGCAACCTTGAGATGAACCAGCTTCCCCAGCTCCTAAGACAAAGGGCGATCCATCCACAACTTCCTCCATCATGTTATAATACTCTTTCGCAGGCCCAGAGTAGGATACAGCCTTATTGACACACTCACCCAGTTTAATCTTCTTTCCCTTATGAAGCCAAAAATTTGGATTATAATTGGATCCAAAATCTCCCATAGGCAGCCCAATCCCTGGTATATTACCATAGAGTTGCTCCAATGAATTCGGCCCACTTGAAACTTTACCCTCGACCCGAAATTCTTCCAAATTGTCACCCTTTCCTTCAGTCAAAACCCTTTCCCCTAAAACAATTCCACGCACGTGTTCCTGCTTCCTCCCAATTTCCATTCCTCCCTTCTCGGCAACCACCCCCTGAGTCATAGGGGCCTTATCCAACAACCTTTCTTGACCCTATCTCGGCCTGGTTTCCCGGCGGTAGTAAAGCACCCGCGACCGGCCTCCGGTGCAACAACAAACTATCGACATGATTACAGAAAGCCCCTTGCCGTCCCGACTCCAAGAGAGAAGAATTCGGCATCCCGCGAGAACCTCTTCCTGCTCCACCAAACTATGATCCCGTCGGCACATTAGAAGCAGTAGACTTTGCTGCGCCACGAGGACTGGAATTCTCTGGTTTGAACTTCCTAATCGAAAAACCTTGATCCTTGATCATTGCAATCCCTTCTACACAGTCTCCCTGTTAAGCTTTTAACCGGATGTCATTAGTAAAATTATTTAAAGTAAGAATATCCACTAGGCTCTAGAATTTTGTAGAAAACATGGGAAACTTCATAAGATAAAGATGGAGTGAAAGAAAGATAAAAATATATTTTACTAAAGTATAGCTAATGGTCGGATGGCCAAATTAAAAGGATTTTTTTTTTTAAAAAAAAAGTCTTTTGGTTTGTCTTCTAGAGTCTAGAGTTGTGTAGAAGGTGTATAGGAAATTTAAAATTTACAATATTGCCATGTACCAAAAATTACAAATTTACCATGATAATGAAGACAATATAAAATACTTCTTCTTTTTTTTATAACTAATATGTCCTTAATATATCAAAACAAATTTTTCAAAATTTTAATAATAATACTAATTCCTATATTGACATGTATGGGAATATAATCAAATGGCCTTATTCTAGTGAAACTACTAACTAAGGACGAGTATAACACGGGGTTTCATGAATACAATGAAGAATATCTGGCGGCTGGTGAAGGAAGTTACGATTTTTGAGATGGAGGAGAATCTTTTTCTCTTTAAATTTCCATCAGAGATTGATCGGGACAGGGTGATTAATGGTTGTCCATGGACTTTTGATAATAACCTATTGGTGTTTGCAGGTATAGTGGAGATTTACGGCCAGATCAGTATGTCTTCACAAAAGGGTCGTTCTGGGTTCGAGTATATGATCTACCGATGGGGATGCGTTCGGCTGGCTGGGCTAGAAAGATCGGAGTTCGGTTAGGGGACTTGGTAGAAATAGATGATACTCTTGATGAAGGAGGATGGGCAATTTTCTTGCAAGTACGAGTTTCCATTGATATAACAAAGCCCCAACGGCGGACAATAGCTGTGAAAGGATGAGAGGATCTTAGTCAGGGGAGACTCACTAATGAAAGACTTCCACTTTTATGCCCAATATGTTGCTTACTGGGTCATGATGAGCTTGATTGTGAAGCTCCCGATGCTAATTGTGTCAGAGAAACTGGAAATTTTTAGTACGAGCCATGGAGAGAAGTTGTTGGCAGTGCTACTTTCCATCAGCTAGGGAAGAGCATAGGTATCACTGACAAAGCTGTGGGTTCTTCTGGTTCCACAAAAGTCACGAACAGAGCTTTGTTCATCAAACCCAAAGCTTCTGCGGTTGCTGGTCGGAAGAATGTGCAGCTACCGGTAGCGAAAAAACCAATTACAAATGATGTAATTAATTTGGACCCCCGCGATAGAAGGGCAGCGGTGATTAAGGAGGTTGTTGGAGATAATTTGATTGGTCTGTTTGATAGGGAAACAGAGAGATTTGTGGAGAAATTAACGGAAGTGACAATGGTGTTTATCAAGGAAACCGGGTTTCAAAAGATTTGGTTGTTACTAATCCCCAAATTTTACGCGGGATGGAAGGGATTTTAATTAATCAAAATCCTGTGGGATTTGAAAGTAAACGGGTAGAAGTGGGCTGTATGGATTTGGGCCAGGGGATGCTAGATAAAAAAGATGTGGGTTCTATGGCTAAAGATGCAATTGGTCATAGGTCACAAGGCCATAATAAAAGCTTGGATCATGGTGAAAAGAGTGTGGGGTGTTTTAATTTCCAAGCTACCAGAACTGCAGCCGATGTTGAAGTATCTTCGGTTTCGCGTCACTTCGGTTCTCATGCCCATAACACAGGGAGAAAGAAGTTGTTGCCTATAAGGGTTGGTATGGGAGGGAATAGCAAATCATCTAGTGCATTCTCTTTGGGGAAAAGAATTGGACAAGGAGGGGATGACACTTTTGTGGAGGATATAGATGAGAATGGAAGAAGTCTAAGAAGTGTAACACGTCGCTGGTTTTTGATGACTTAATGGCGGAGGTTGTTTGTCAGTCCCGCCAAGAGCCATGATCGCCCTTGCTTGGAACTGTCGTGGGCTTGGGAACCCATGTGCAGTTAGAGCTCTTAAGGAGCTTATTCGAAGGGAAGGTCCCAATGTAGTTTTTCTTTCGGAGACTAAGTTATCTAGTAGGAAGTTGGATCGAATTAGGAGTAGTTGTGGTTTTTCTTTTTGTTTTGGTGTTGGTTCTGATGGCAGGAGCGAGGTCGTGCTATGTTTTGGGATGATAGCGTTGATCTTATTTTGCAAAGTTATTCTCGAAACCATATTGATATGTTGGTTGACAAGAAAAATGGGAAAGAAAAGTGGAGGTTAACGGGGTTTTATGGTGAGCCAGAGACTACAAGACAGATGAATTCTTGGAATTTGTTGCGACAGCTGGCTACGCATGATGTTAAAGCTTGGGTATGTATGGGTGATTTCAACGAACTATTATTGGGTTGGGAAAAAGAGTGGTGGACGGCCTAGACATGATATACATATGTTAAACTTTCGCAGTGCTTTGGAGGATTGCTGCCTCCAGGATTTGGGGTATAGAGGTTGTAGACACCCCATTTTGGCTGGTCCGAATTGTTTTAGGATTTATACAGTTTTGTTAAATTATCAATACCTTTTTAGTAATGGGTCTATTTTAAAATTGGCATTCTCGTGCTCATTTGATCACATCCATTGTTCATTTCTTAGGCATTTCATCTCTCAAACATGTTTGTGTTTAAGTCACCATATACATTTAGTTCATTAGGCATGCTTATATTTATTTTCTTTTTATTTTTCTTTCCTCATTAACCATATACATTTATTTACACATGTTTATTGCCCATTAAGCATGTTCATATTCACATTGGTTTGCATACACCTATCAGTAATGTATATATATTTGTGTCACTTATAAATCATGCTCTTGCATTGGCATTTCAATTGGTCTGTTTTCCTTGGAATGATCTAAATTGAGGTAGTTTCATTTACAATGGGAAAGCATCTGATTCTTTAATTTCCCAAAATAAGAAGTACATAAGTCCCAAAGTCATTGATTACAAAGTTCAATTGTTAATTGAGTAGGCCTAAAAAAAGAGTACATGTTCTCAAGAAGAAAAAAAGAAAAAAAAAGAAAAGAAAACAGAAACATAGAAGCAGGTCCCCTGGCATGTAAAAGGTGAGATTCATTCCAAGTGCATTGCCTTTCTTTTGCTTTACCCAAACCTGCAGAGGAAAAGAATTCAAAAGATTGTACTTCGTGGGAAATTCAAATTACATGTCAGCACTTCATTTTTTCCTAGAGCCAAACGATACCAACTAAGTATGAGTGAAGCGTGTGTGCAGACCATTAGAAAGGACTGTTTGGACTAAAATGATTCATGCAAACAGTGGTAACTAGAAATCAATAAAAACCAGCCAAGTATATGTTGAATGGGAAAACACTAAGACAAGGGAAATCTTAGAAGAGGGGATTCAATGAACTAGAATGTTTCTCAGACTTGTTCATGCAAATCATATCGAGCAAGCTGGTCACTTGGCCATGTGCGTGGATACAACCCCATCTAATGTTTCAAATTATCAAGGCTAGGATGAATGAGACAAGTTTGCACAGGGATGGTTGCACAGAACCTAAAGTCTAGGTTTGAAGACAGAGGAATAAAATGCATGGGGATGACTAGCTAGGCAAGTAAATCTGTTTTGCTATAAGTATGAATATGCATATTCCAGGGACTTTAAGGACCCAATTCAGCAAAGTCACATGATCAAGGTCAATAAATCGAATTCACAAATGCAACATATCAGTGGCAGATACAGACAAAGTTGTTATTAAGCAAATAGGCAGTAAGAAGCAGAAATTACCTGATGGCAGAACTTTGTTGTGCCAGCTCATCATGTATAATAGCTTAGTCTCCATGATAGGCTACCTGAAATGATAAGCACACTAAAATTTCAAAGCCATTTTCAATCAAACAAACATTGAATATCAGAAACAGAGAGGCTAAATGAGAAATTGCAGAAAAATCCAAGAAAGCTCCCCATGGGTTCCTTAAAAACAAAAAATAGAAAAATCCAATGAGGCGAGCTGACTCACTAGGACAGCTCACTAGAAGCTGATCTTATCCCCAATACCAGAGGAAGGTTCAGGGGAACCAACGGAATTGGACAGCTCAACTAAGCCTCATTCTCTCCCCCAAAATACCGGGTTCACCTACTCCCAACAGAAAAAAGGAAAAAATTAAGAAAAAAGGAAAATTAAGAAAACGTTGGATGAATAAAAAGAAGGGATCTTACGATGGAGGGAGGGCTCTCCAATTTAGTTAAACACCCTGCTTTTGAAGCCCTAGTAGGGACGAAGGAGAAAGAAATTGGGGAAAAATTAGGGTTCTTGGTATTTCTCTCTCTCTTTTTTTTTCTTTTTGGGAATTTAAAAAAAAAAAGAAAGAAGGGGAACAAAGGTAAAAGAAAAGCCTGGTAGTGATTAAACGGGGGAAAATACTTGGATTTAGCCCGATCGTCACTTTGCTTTTCTTCCTCTTGGTTTCAAACGTTTTCCAAACCAAAAAATCCAAGCGATTTTCATCTGTTTTTGAAGGAATTTCATGGTGAGGTCTTTGGGTTGTTGATCAATTAGAGTTCGGGGGGTTGTCTTGAAAGCTATCTGCGAGTTTGAAGTAGCTGCAGTAGGGTTTTAGAAGAGGAGGAGGTCGTCGAGTGAGGAAGAAGAAGAAGGCTTGTTTAAAAGGGGATTGAACTAAACGATGCCATTTAGATGATAAGGATTTCTCCCTTTTCAATTTAATCCTTTAGCTTAAGAAATCATGCGATTTGGGTGCCCCTGTTTGCTGTTTGGGTCGATTTAGGGCCTGTTTTTTGTGTTTTATACCTTTAAATGATTTAAGTTGAGTCAATTCATGAATATTTATGTGTTTTATGATCATTTGGTCTCAAAGATGTCAACTTGATGTGTAAAGTGATGAGTATGTGTAAGATTTTTGATTTCTAGTCTAAGGTAATTGCTTTCTTTGTTAATAAAGCATGGGAAGTTGAGGTTTAGGCTAAAAATAAGTTCTTCAATTAAAAGTTGAAGTTTTTTTTTTCTATTATTGGGTGCTTGGTAGTTTCTTTTATTATTCTTGAGAAATGGATGAATGTTGATGTTGATTCATGTTTAAAGGTCCCAATATTTTAGTTTCCATGTTAAAGTTATGATTTTTGCTTGCTACAGTATGA
The DNA here is from genome assembly GCA_001974825.2 of Corchorus olitorius. Classification (NCBI taxonomy): domain Eukaryota; kingdom Viridiplantae; phylum Streptophyta; class Magnoliopsida; order Malvales; family Malvaceae; genus Corchorus; species Corchorus olitorius. Next base: position 16,014 of record AWUE01021019.1, on the reverse strand, counting down.
TGAAATGATAATAAAAATTATTAGAATTTGATTATGATTATTTCCTTTGAATTTTAATTTAGACTTGAAAGAAAAATCAAGCCTTTGGTTTCAAGTTTTGATTTTTTAAAATATGATTGATTCAAAGATGGATTCATGATCACTTTTTAAGTTGATGTTGAGTATAAAAAATGAAACCTTTGATTTAAAGCTTAGATTTTTAAATTGAAGTTAGCTTGATAATTGAGTTTCATGTCATTATGAGCTAATATTTTTAATTTTAAAATCTAAGTTTCGAATTTAAAGGTCTAATTATTTAGATTAAAGATCAACTCAAGGAGGGATTGGTGAATCTATTTAAATTAATCTTAGTTTGAGAACCAAAACTTGGATCTAAAGGCTTAATTTTCTTTTAGTTTGAATTAAAGTAAGTAAACAGACCTAATTCATGATAATTTAGTAACTTGTATTTGGGTTCGTTTAAAGCCTTAGATTTGTTTTGGTGTTCAATTAGGTGCATGAAATATTCAATTTGATTCAAGAGTTTTCAAGGTAAGCCTTTTCAAAAAAAGGAATGTTTTTTAATTAAGCAATTCAAAAGAAGATTTTGGAAATTAATAAAATTGATCAAGTTTTTTCAAAGTCAAAAAATGGTAAAAAGATTTTGTCATAGCATTTTCAAAATTTCTTCCCGATGCGGAAGATTCAACAAGAGAACAAACAGTGAAAGAGAATCGTGACAGAATTGATCGACGGTGTTCGATTATATTCTTCGAATTCTTGACATTCATTTTAAAAAATGCATTTATTTTCTTTCATAACCCTTTTAATAATAATCAAAGATTAGGATTAAAAGCAACCATATTTTCTTTTGACCCACTGGATTTAGCTAGACTAGAGGTACTATCATTTGACGGGCGACTCGGGTGTGCTAATCCTTCCCCGAACGTAATGGACTCCCGAACCTAGATTTAGGTTGCAAGACCGGACCTTAGGTTTAGTGGGTCCATTGTCGAGTTTTGAACTTTACATAGCTTAGGTGGCCTTTAGGTGACTAATGACACCTTAAAAAAGTTTAGTGGGGACTCCTCCTTTCCAACGTCGTTTCGGTAAAGTTCCCCGGACCCGAACGTTTCGACAGTGGTCGTGTCTTTACATGGCGAAGGGGTCCTATCTCGGAGAGACTCGATAAATGCGTAATACCGGAACAATGGAGGGTATTTTTTTCCTGATGCGAATCTTAATCATTTGGTATCAAGTATCTCGGATCATGATCTCATTCTTTTGAACACTGTTAAGAAGGTAGGGCCGAATAAGAAGAGGAAAAGGAAGCTTGGGAATAAGTATTTTGACGAAAGGAAGACGAGAAGCTAATTTTGAGGAATGCCTAGGTGAAATTTGGGACAGGGAGTTTGTTCTAATGTGCAAGCTAAGATAAATGATGTAAGGGATGGGTTAAAATCTTCTTTTGCGAGGAAGGTCAGTAAGTTTCATGACAAAATTGATCATTTGAATGCGACATTGAATGACTTGGCTAGTATGAATATTGGCGATGTTGGGAGGGAGAAAAGAATTCGATGGGAGTTAAATAAAATCCTGGAAGAAGAGGAAGTTTATTGGATGCAGCGGGGTCGAGTTAATTGGCTTCGAGATGGGGATAAAAATACAAAATATTTCCATGCTCAAGCTGATATAAGGAGGAAAAAAAAGTACCATTATTGGTTTGGAGGATATGATGGTAGATGGAGAACTGACCCGGATGATATCCAACAGATTGCCAATTCGTACGTTCAGAAACTATTTAATTTTACGGAATCGAGGCACTTTACTAATGTCCTTGATAAGATTCAACCTCGAGTGACAACAGAATTGAATGCTTCTCTTCTTTCAGAGTTCAATGCGGAGGAGATTCAGTCAGCCCGTAAACAGATGCACCCCACAAAGGCACCGGAACCTGATGGTATGCCTGCTTTCTTTTATAAAAAAATATTGGTTTTTGCAGGTAGTGACATTTTTAATTTCTGTCTAAATTTTCTTAATGGTAATTTTTCTTCTGATGTCAACTATACTCATATTGCTTTGATTCCCAAGATTAAAGAGCCAAAAAAACATGACTCATTTTAGGTCGATCAGTCTCTGTAATGTGCTTTACAAAATTATTTCTAAAGTTTTGGTGAACAGGATGAAAGCACATCTTCCAAGTTGTATCAGTGAAAATCAAAGTGCTTTTATTCCAGGTAGTTTGATCACGGATAATGTTTTGGTTGCTTATGAATTGCTTCATACTTTGAGAACCAATGGGAAAGGAAAGCAGGGTTATTTTGCACTGAAATTGGATACGAGCAAAGCTTATGATCGAGACGAATGGGATTTTTTGGATGTTGTAATGCGACGTTTGGGTTTTGATGGTAAATGGGTGGATTTGATTATGTCTTGTGTTCGCTCTGTTTCTTTTTCAGTAGTTGTTAATGGTGAGGTTACGGAACAATTTACTCCCAAGCGTGGCTTGAGGCAGGGAGATCCCCTTTCTCCATATTTGTTCCTTTTTTTGCACTGAAGCCCTTTCTGCTATGCTTCTGGATAGTCAAGAAAAGGGTTTGTTACGAGGTGTGGCTGCTAGTCGAAATGGTTTGCGGGTTAATCATCTATTTTTTGCTGATGACAGCCTTTTGTTTGGTAAAGTAAACTTGGCTGAAAGCAAACGGGTGAAGGACATACTAACGAGATATGAGGAGTGTTCAGGCCAGAAGATAAATTTCGATAAATCAGCCATTATCTTTGGTAGTAATGTGCAAGGGAACCAGAGAACTGAACTGTGGAATTTATTTAGGGTTAAAGAGTGGGATTGTATTGAGAAGTATTTGGGACTTTCGGCAATGGTAGGGTGCAATCGAAGACATGCTTTTGGGGAATTGAAAGACCGAATATGGAAGAAGTTGCAAAGTTGGAATGTAAAAATGCTATCCCAAGGTGGTTGCGAGATTATGATAAACGCACTACTTCAGGCCAAACCTACTTACACTATGAATGTTTTTGCACTTCCAAAAAGTTTTATGTCATGAAATTAATAGCTTGATTTCACATTTTTTGTGGAAACAAAGAGGAGACAAGCGGCCAATCTATTGGATTAGTTGGAAGAATTTATGTAAAAGCAAGATTTTGGTGGCATGGGGTTCAGGGATATGGAAGATTTCAATTTAGCTCTATTGGCCAAGCAAGGGTGGCGGCTTTTAACTAAGTGTTCTAGCTTAACTTATCAAGTATTGAAAGCTAGATATTTTTAGAGGACCAATTTTTTAGATCCTAAACTTGGCTGGAATCCTTCTTTCACATGGCAAAGTATTTGGAGTTCGCAAAGTCTACTAAATTATAATGTTCGGTGGAGAGTTGGAAATGGAGTTGATATTCGCATCTTAAAGGATAAATGGGTGCCTGGGATACCTGATTTTATTCCCCGATCTGCTTGGGGGAAAATTGATGAGAATGCGATGGTTATGGACTTAGTTGATCATTGTGGCGGTGGTTGGAATGTGGATCTTATTGAGAGTATTTTCTCAGTTGAGGATGCCTTGGCAATTAGGCATACTGCTCTAAACCGAGTTTCAATGAGAGATAGATTGGTTTGGCACTACGATAATAAAGGTTTCTATTCAGTGAGGAGTGGATATCGTGTTTTGTGCAATTTAAATGAAGATTAGGAGTTGCAAAGATCGGAGGAAATGGGGGCTGTAAAGCGTGATTTAAGGAAAATTTGGCAAGCAAATGTTCCTCCCAAAGTGAAGGTTTTTAGTTGGCGCCTCTTCCATGAAGCACTGCCAGTTACTAATATTCTGGCTAGTCGAGGGATGGATGTGGATCCAATTTGTTTTCAATGCAGAAAAGATGTTGAAACAAGCTTGCATGCAGTCAAAGAGTAGTCAAAGAGTGTGAGTTTGCCTCGGCTGTTTGGGACATTGCCAAAGAGCGATTCGAAAGGGATGCTGATGTGGAGGGTTTGCAACCAAGAGATAGTTTCTTTGGCGACCTGACATGAAACGACATAGCTCTTGTTATGGCATGGACCGTTTGGAATGACCAGAACACTGAGTTCCATGAAAACAAACGCCGAGACCCACAATATACAGTGGCTTTTTGTTCGAGCCTACTTGCTAGAATTCCAGCGCTGTCAACAGGTCGCCACCGTTGTTCCAAAACTTGCTGGTCAACTCGCTTGGCAAGCACCACAAAGGGGACTAGTGAAAGTGAACTTTGATGGACCTTTTAATAGCTCTTCGAAGACAGGCAGTTTCGGTGTAATTGCTCGGGACTGTGATGGTAATGTTCTAGGTGCTGCTGCAGGAAAGCTAGACCAAGTGGTCGACTCTTTTACAGCTGAAAGTATGGCTGCGCTTAAGGCCATCACCTGGGCAAGAGACATGAGTTTCAGCAGCATTGTTTTCGAAGGAGATGCTTTGACAATTATTCGAAAGGTGACTGCTTCAACAATGGATCTTTCACCTATCAGTCCATACATTGTCGAGCTTAAATTCCCTAGTTCTCTTTTTGTTTCTTGTCTTTTTTTCACATGTTCATCGAGATGGTAATGCTACCGCTCATGCTCTAACTAGTCTAGGATCGTCTTTCTCAGAAGATATAGTTTGGATAGAGGAAGTTCCTGACTTGATTGTAGATGTGCTTCAAAACGATTGTAATACTTTACCAGTTCAATGAAATCTACAATTGCTTTTCCCAAAAAAAAAAAAACAAAAAGATTATATACCTAAAAATGTTATAAATCTACAACAACAACAACATATTTGGAAATGGAATTACCCTTTTGTCTAGTTATAAGATGTGCCACATTCACATAAGAACAAATTGTCAGGGGTATTTTGGTACTTTCATGCACGGTTTTTTTCATTATTTTATTGATGATTGAGGGTGTTTTGGGATCTTTGTGAAAAAAGTTACTATTTTGGGTCCATTCTCCATAAACTAATATTTTTTTGTTGGATTATCTATCTAATGATCCTCATACTTTTATGTTTTATGCTATTTAATATTTTACAAATTCCAGGTTGGACGCTTTAACGCGTTGGCTTTTATTTTTCTATTTTTTGTTTTATTTGTCCGATCAAGGTAATTCATGTTTCTATGGAAAAGTAATTTAATGATTTACAACTTCCATTAAAGACTCAAAAGCCAATTTTGAGGTTCCAGTTCTCAAAAATGCTTCCAAAATTTGGTTGTCTCGATTGACGGTCTATCAAATATCATATAATTTTTTATCCACGTGTCCGATTGAAGTTGTTCAAGTGTTGGTTAAAAGGTTATTGAATGATCTACGACTTTCATGAAGGACCTAAAAACTGAATTTGATTGACAAGTTTCATTAAGGCCTCAAAAGGGAATTTTTATGTTTTGGGATCTCTCCATCAACAAACATTTTAATATTTGATTATTTGTCAAATGACCATTATACTTTTCTACTTTATACTATTTAGTCATTTACTAACTCTATCTTAATCGATTTAACGCTACAACTTTCATAAATACATCAAAAGTCAATTTGTATGTTTCAATTCTTAAAATTGCTTTTTAAATTTTGTGGTTTCAATTGACGATCTATTTAATATTATATAATTTTGATCCAAATGTTTGATTTATAAATCTATTGAAGTGTTGGTTAAAAGGTTTTTCCATGATCTACGACTTTCATCGAGGACCCATAAGCTAAATTTGATATATTTTTGTCATTTAATGCATGATTTTTTAGTTATTCAATTAGGTTCAATTTTTATAGAGTTATTTTATATTTATTAAGCGCTAATGATGAATTATTGATAGATAATCATGCATCTTAATGTTTGACAATTTCATTAGTTAGTTTTGTATGTTTTCAATTTCAATTTCAATTTTCATGCTTTATATGTTGGTTAAAAAATTGGGCCGGCTGTTGGGATTATGTAGTGTTAATGGACTTTTGTTAGTGCTAAAAGTCTTTGTATTGCACAGTCATTTTCTTTGGATAATTTTGTCTTTTTGGGTCATGCTTTGGTTGAGATTTCTACTTAGTTTTTGGTTTGTTAGTGGTGGGTCCTTTATTTCACTTTTAATTAGACGTGTTTTGTGTTAGCAACAAAAAATTATACGTGTTAGTGTTGTTGCATATACGTGTTGTTTGGGCTGTGAAATTTTAGTTGCTATGCTTTTTTTCCCATTTCCCTTTACCGTTTTAGCCGTTGTGTGCATGTCTTCATCTTCTTCTTCTTGCATTTTCTTCTTTCCATTCCTCTCTTTTCTGCTTTTTTATTTTACTTTTACTCCCTGATTTACTTTTCTTTCTTTTGTTTTGTTGCAGGGGCTTCCTTCACTCTCTTTATCTGACTTTTGCTCTCTCGGCTTCAACTTCATGGTAAGCTCCCTAAATCTCCCAATCTATTATCTAATTCAATTAATTTCTATTTAACATTTATGCCTTTTCTTTTCTTTTTACTTAAAGAAATTTGGAAAGTTCAAGTTTGGAATTTGCTAAGGGGAAAAATTATTATAATGGTTTCAGATTTTCACTTGAGTTATATCTGAAACCAATCCTCTTCTATCTTATTTCGTAAAGAAATTGTTTTGATGGTGAGTATCTCCTTTTGTCGAAATTTTAGATTAGATTTCTTCCATTGTTATTTTGTTATCCAAATTATTGTCAATGGTTCTTGGGTTTTCCCTTGTTTTTCCATTCCATGTGATTTTGTGTAAAAATTAAGGCTCTGGGTTTATTAGCCATGGTTTATAGTGTTGATTTTATTTCAAAAGCAGGAGATTGTATCATGCTTCTTCCGAGATTGTTTGCTTTTTACTGAAGAGGTTTTACTTCCATCCCTCATTGCTTTTGTTTTTTACTTATTGATACCATTTTTTATTCATGTTTAAATTTCAATTATATTTGTTTCCTCCATTTGTAAATCAATTCACTAAAAGATGACAATTACTTATCTTGCTCTGTTGCTTAGAAAAGATTGAATGCTAGGTATCTGCTTGGATCATTAGATGATGTTGTGAAACTCTTGAGAGAGCTAGCAGGCTCATCAAATTGACAGGTATGAATAGATACAGAACTTAAAATGGGCGCATTGAAAATGCTATTATGTAACAGTTACAATTTTAATATTGCTCGTATTAAAATTCTTTAAGTATCTGTTGAAATTTGAGTTGGTGGGAGTGCTTGGGTAACAAAAAAGTTCATTTGTTATCTTGAATGCCTTCCCAAGTCAAGAAACTCTTGCCATATTGTAGACACCCATTTTTGTCCATATCCTTTCAATTTAAATCAATTTATTTCTTAATTAGGCATTAAGATCACCTAGGGGGCATTTTCGTCATTTTCAAAAATCTAGGGGGCATTTTGGTCATTTTTAGGTTCACTTTTAATTGGCTAATTAATCTCCTAGTCCTTTAGATTGCATTTGAAAAACCAAAAATCTTAGCATGAGCACCATGGGCGTTTTTTGCATTTTTCAACGCTTAGCTTCATTTAGTAGTTGCATCTCAATCTTAATTTAAATCAATTATATCTTTTAATTTGCACGTGGAATATTATGGTTACCTATTAGTGTAGTTTATTTAGAAATCCTTCATTAATTTAACATTAGTTGTCATTTGCAAAAATGTTTTTATTAGTTGCACTTAGCATATAAGCATGGTCCATTTTTAGACTACGTTTGCATGTTCCATATTAGATTGCATTTAGTAGTTTGATTATCCATTGTTCATTCTGTTTTGATTTTAGCATTGCATATATATGTTTAATTGCATTCAAAAGTACACAAACATTCAAAAGTTGAAAATCACAAAAAAGGGGAAATCTCATTAATGTTTTGGCTTATACATTACAAGAAATCCAAGAATTGTTGCATCCTTAGTTACAATAGACAAAAATATTGTTACAATTGTTTTTGCTCACTCGAGATGTTTCCTTGCCTCTGGTTACAGCCCTATTCCTCTCTTTCAGGTACACTGGTTGAAGATTCATTAACATGCAGATGAAATGAAAAAGGAGAATAAATGTTCCCCATCAACCGAAAGCATATACATTATTGATTAATGTACATACTAAGGAAGCAAAAACAGAACACATGTTCAGGGAAAAGAAGTTACTATTGGCCATGTTGAGTACAAGGTGTGGGATCCAGTCTCAACCTTGAGATGTCAACAAGGCCGTGAAAAAACAAGAGCAAATGCATTAGTGATGGACATAAGAAACTGCAGGGAAATGCAAAACGAATCAAATGCAAACACCATCAGAATGAGGAAGTAAGATACGCAGCTTTCAATGGAAGGAACAACATAGAGAAATGCAGCATCCTTGTTTCAAAAAGCCTCATGCAGTTGATCAAGTGCAGTGTACAAATAAATCAAGAATCAGTACAATTAACATACAGGTATATAACTACATTGCATGGTTGCATAATAAGGGTAAATTCGACACACAAACATGGCCATAATCCCAGCAAACAAGAGAGAATGGTAGTTCATCATTTCATCATTTTCACAGTAAGACCAAAAGGAGGAACTCATGCACACAAAGCTCCAATACATTCAGTGCAGTAAACATAAGTCAGTAAAAATTATTCCCCAAATTATTCTAGTTAGTTACAGAGTCAAATACTGGTTAGGAGAGAGAGAGTTTATTTGCAACCAGCTCACTTTGAATGGAATCGATATCCCATTTTCTCGGGGGCCACCTGCACAAAAGGCCAAGAATTGTTAGCATGAAGGGAGGAGAGGAAGGATCTCGCACAAGAAAAAAACAGAAAACCGTCTCCCTGCCTGGAAGACAAAAACAAATTCTCATCCTCTCAACTCGACTGGAGACACTCTTCACATTTTCCACACAACAATCTTCCACACAGAAAAAAAAATTCAGAATCTCTCTGACCTCAACACATTCCTTCACACTCATTCACACCCATTCACACCCCCTCTCCCATTCTTCACACACTACCAAAAAACACACTAACTCTTGGGGGACCAAAAATTCTCCACCCTCCTGATCCTGCAGAGAACACTCTCCCACTTCCTTCTTCTACTAAAAAAAAAAGAATTCAGTCTTCGATTCTCTCGATCAAAAAGAACACCAAAAAAAAAATACAGAGACACTTACAGTTTTCCTCATTTTCGAAGGCTCCTCTCTCTCCCTCTCCACACACTAAAAAAAATTTCTCTTTACACACACCATACCCTCTTATCAAAAAAAAGAAAAAAAGAAAAAATTCGCTGGAACCTGATCCATACCATATACACAGCAAAAAAGGCCTTTCATTTTTTTAAAGACATACACCTCTCTCAAAGTTCTGGTACATGAAAGGATGTAACTAGGGTTTCTAAAGAAAAAATCGAGGGTTTTTTTTTCTCTAGGGTAGACTCTTGAAGATTTTTTCTCATGGGTTTCGAAAAGGAGGGTAGTATGGATGAATACGGGTTGGAGTTGAGGTGATTTGGCGGTGGATGGTACTGGAATGTTGAAGTTAAGGTTCAGGTTCTATCTTTAGGTTTTGGATCTCGAACTTTTTGGTCCAAACAACAGTGAAGTAAGAAGATTAGAGTTTGATTTGAGATTTCTGGTAATATAGACTCGATGAATGAGGGCTAGGTTCGCGGTGCTTAGCGGTGGTTCAAGTGTTGGTTTAGGCGGCGGTAAAAGAAGGTGATAATGGAGATAAAAGAAACTAGGTTGGGGACTTTGGACCGAGGAAAGAAGCCTGTCAACTCGGAGGTCTTAGGTTGAGGACGACGCTGGTTAGGTGGCGGGGTTACAGATCTTGCAGCAGGCGGCGCTACTTAGGTTGGTAGGGGAGGAGATTTAGGGTTTCCGGTGTGGCTCAAGGAGGAAGAAGAAGCTCAAAACCCTTCTAGGGTTTGTTCCATTTATACCAACCCCGAGATCCAACCCAGAAATCAGCGGGTCAACCCAGTTCAGGTAAGAATTTCTAATTTTTTTCAATTGAACCCTTAATTTGATGCATTTAAACCCTTTGATTGCTTTTTCAATTCATATAAAGCCTAAAGCTTATTTCCGTTTTCAGCATAGTCCTTAATTTAAGATATTATCTGTTTTCTTGTGCAATTTGCTCCCTGAATTGAGATTTTATTTACTTGTTTGATTCCATTTGCTCCCTGATTGAGGTTAATATGTCTTAATTGGTTCAATCTCATCCCTGATTGAGGTTAATATTTATTAATTGGTTCAATTTGACTCCTAATTTTGGAAATTATGCTAAAATTTTGCAATTGGGTGCTTGACCTATATTGTTGGTATTTAATTTGTGCTTTTTTGGGATCTTGAATTTCACTAATTAAATTTGAAAATTGGGAACTTAGGCTAAATATTGTTTTTTAGTCAAAAGGGTGTTTCTTCATGGCAAATTGATGTTGAGATCTTGATGTTCAAATTGAGAGTAATTCCAATGGATTTTATAATTTTGAATTAAGTTGATTTGCATTTGAAAATTGGGGTTTTTGATTTAAAGTTATAATTTTTTCCTTAAATCGAAGTTGACCTAAGGATGACATGCTAGACACTTTGGGTCACTTTTGATTTTTGGAAGCAAATAAAGCTTGGAGTCAAAAACCCAATTTCCCAAATTTGAAAACAACTTAAAAGGAATTGGTGAATCCTTTTGAATGCCTTTTAATTTGGGAATTAAGATCTCAAGTCCAAAGAGTTAATTTCTTAAGCTAGATTGAATAAGTAATGTGAACACATCCTATGAACCGTACCTTTCTAGTTTGGATTCCTTTTGTTCCTGCTTTGATCTTTGTTTTTTTTTTAATTCACACTTTTATTTACGTTGGGCCGTCATGGCATTTTTGGGTAATTATGTTGTTTACTTCCTGAATATCACTGATCATTTTTCTTAGTGTGCAGAAAAGTCCCCATCAAGTCCAGTCCGGCCCATAAGATTATGCTTTCCCATTATTGTTAATTTGTTAATTGGTCCAATCGGACCTTGGTTTGTAATAATTTAGTAATTTAGAGATAAGGTAGAACTTAATTGCATGCATACCATATTTACTTGTCATTGATTATATTTGTTTGCATATCATGCCACCTCCTAAATCCAGTTAATGACCGTAATTCTTCCGAAGAAGGGGCATTTAGTGAGTGATCGAGTTTTCAGGGCCACTGAATGTCTCCGAGGATGAGACGGCTCTTCTCGGGATGCGTCGGGGCTCCGAGCATATATCCCGGGAAGTGCTTTCAAAAACCCGGGTTACGTGAGTTAACTTTAATAATTGGACTTTGCATTCATCATTTGCATACATGCATTAATCTAGAGATAAAAGGATGCAATAAAAGTGTTTTCAAAATTGTTTTCTCAAATCATGTTCTCTTATTCGATTTTCAAAATTAAGAAATTAGTAAATCAAGAGATTTCAAGGTAAGCATTTTCAAAAAGAACTTTTTTTTAAGTAACTGCAAAAGAAGATTTTGGAAAATAAAAGTTTGAATAATTCCAAAAGAAGGTTTTGGAAAATAAAGAAACCCAAAAGAAGATTTTGGAAATTAATAAAAGTGGTCAAGATTTAGAAAAAATCAAAAATGGTAAAAAGATTTTGTCACAGCATTTTCAAAATTTCCTTTTTGAAGAGAAAAGGATCAACAAGAGAGCAAATAGTGAAAGAGAATCGTGATAGAATTAATCGACAGTGTTCGATTATATTCTTCGAATTCTCGACATCGGTTTTAAAAAAAAATGGTTTATTTTTTATTATAATCCTTTCTAATAATAATCAAGATTAGGATTAAAAGCAATCAACTTTTCTTTTTGACCCAGTAGATCTAGTTAGACTAAACCTAAGGTCTGGTCTTACAACCTAAATCTAGGTTCGAGAGTCGATTACGCTCGGGGAAGGATTAATCTTACTTAGCTTAGGTAGCCTTTAGGTGACTAATCACACCTAGGCAAAAAGGATTAGTGGCGACTGCTCCTTACCAACGTCGTCCCGACAGGGTTCCCCGGACCCGAACGTTTCGACAGCTTGGCGACTCCACTGGGGACTTAGAGAGTCAGGCCTCACTTAGTTTAACAAGATCTAGGGTCTTAATAATAATTGGTTGCATTTTGTTCTTTTCATTGATTGTGTTGCATTTTCAGTGTTTGTCGTTTATTACTCGCTTTTATTGCTTAACTGCGTTTTTCGTGTTGTGATTGATTGGTGGTCAGCTGCTAGTTTCGGGTTAGGTTGGGGGGGTTTTGGTTTAGTATGTCGGTAGTGGTAAAGGTTTGTGTGTCCCTTCTGCACCACATCACTTTTTGCATTGCATGCATCAGCTCGAACCCGGAGCTTGAATTTTGTCCCCTTAGCTCGGGGGGCAAATTAGCTAACCTTCGTGGGGTCAATTAAGATCCCCGTATGGGTTATGCGAAATGCCTCCACCTAGATTGAACCCTTTTCAATGAGCCTATAATGGGTGAGAATTGGGGGCCTTACTAGCCTGGAGTGGGCGACAATTTGGACAATTTGGGAACCTTTAGAGTCTAAACAAAGCCCAACATATAGAAGTGAGAAAGCTAGCCCGTATAAAGCCAAACCCGTGAGGATGAGTGCGTAGGACACAAAGAAGGGACACTTCTAACCCTTATCTCTTTTACCATTTTCAAATAAGACTGCAGAGCGGGTAACGACATCATCCGCAGTAGGCAGACTTCCCGCCCCAAGGACATTTTCGTTCTTTTGATTTTTTGAGAAAATAAAGTAAAAAATGTTTTGCTATTCAAGAATAAAAGGGGCATGATTTTACTTCAATTTTTAGTTTTTTATTCATGTTTTATCTTTATGCTTAGTTCCTAACCGTTTTTTTTTTGTCTTTGTTTCCTTTTTGCAGTCGCATATGAATAATATTTTGTTTTGCAGGTTTCATCCTAGGAAATCATGACATCATTTTTGTATTCTCATGCATCCATATATTCTATAACTGACCATGCATATCCATTTATTCGTTTATTGACATAGATTGCCATGTCATGTTGCATCTATGTACACATTTTTATGATTTGATAAAGTTATTATCATATCCATTGATATATGTCATACATCCTTCATGCATTATCCATGTCTTTGTATATATGTTCATACATTCATCATGCATTATCCATCCCTTTGTATATATGTTCATGTGTAGGTCATGCATTATCCATTCATTACTACATGCATCTGTCTCGCATTATCCTTATCTTTTGTAAATAGATACATTTTGTGTATATTGGCAATACATTTCTTGTAGATATTACTGGTTTTCTATCTGTTGGAGTCTAACATCGTCAGGGGAACATTTTTGGAAGCATCAAGTGCAGCATTGAGGCCTAATCAGTGAGCAAGGTCAATGAAATTTTCTTTTCAGATACATTGTCAAAGTCAGGCCAAGTCAGTGAAGTCGCTCTCGGCTCAGAAAAGTAACCATTCAATAGAGAACTCTGCGATCTCATGGAAAAATTGACAATCCTAAATCAGTGACAATAGGGAACGGAAACCTGCCATGAGAAGGGAATTTCTGAAACTGATGAACTCTTTTCTCACGTGCATAGCATCTGCATAGATTTTTGTCATTTGTATCTTCTCATGCTTATAATTGTTAAAATTGTCGCACTTTTGACTGTGAATATTTGTTGAATTGGGTGATCACCACTATAAGACAGTTCCGAAAAGCGCTTTATAATAGTCTCTTGGGCAATGAGCAAAGGAATGTCTGATTTATAAAAGGTTTTAAAAAACAAAACAAGATTCTTTTGAATAAACAATTGTGTTTTGAACAAAAAAGATGAGATGAGACCAAAACCAGAACGTTTTTAAAGATGATAGCATGATTACCCAATTTATGTCAACACTGCTCAGAACCCCAAATTTCATTGATCCTAAAAGAGAGCATTCTTTCTCTTGGAAGCCAATTTGAATCTGAGACATATTGAGATTTTTCCATTCCTCTGGCCGAATTACTTTTAGAGCCCAAATTCAAATTACTTGCAAGCCTTGGGAAGACTGGGTCAAAAATCGAATAAGCCCACTTACATAATGATCGAGCCAAAAACAACCCTATTTTTATGGCTATTTTATTATGTTTTTTGATCTATTTATGCTTAAATATATGTTATTTTGTTAATATTTGTGATTTGAGTCTTTATGAGATGTGAAATTGATAATTTGATAATTTTCACTACTTTTGGAGCTATTTTGATGTCTTTTTACACAGATATGAGAAAATTAATTTTAAGTATAGATTTGGAGATTCGAAGTTCGTGTTTGAAGACTTATTGAAGACAATTTGAAGATTTGAAGACCATTGAAGAATTATTTTCAAGAGCAAGAATTGAAGAATGGAGCTTTAATTGCGAAGGATTGAAGACAAGCCATGAAGAAGCCTGGAACCTAAGGAATTTTGGATATTTAATATGGGAAAATACTCAGCCCATATAATTATTAATTGGAATTAAAATCCCAATTAATGACTCCTAAATTCAAGGAAATATCCAAAATCCCGTAGATTCCCGATTCTAGTCCTAACAGGATTAGGATTCAGGCGCAGTTCTGGTAGAAAAATCATAACTTTCTGCTCAGACCTCTGTTTGAAGCCCTTGAGTACTCGTTAGAAAGCTAACTTCGAGATCTACAACTTTTCTTTGAAGTCCAAGACCCAGTTCTGCCGTTTTCAAGTCCCAAAATGACGTCGAAGTCCCTGCACGAATTCAGCAAAATTTCAGGATCCTATTTTAACTTGAATTCTATTCTAGGAAGATTTTTAATCTAACTTAGACTCTAAGTTAGACTCAAAACCAACTTAGACCCCTTTCCAAGTTAGGATTGGATTTTCAAGGATTATTTCCACTATAAATAGCCACCTTAGGTCCAGGTTTTTGATGTATGTAGATCTAGAGATTTTATTTTGAAGAATTGTTGAAGATTTGGAGGAGTTTGCCTTAGGAGACGTCGGCCCCCTCTTCTTCCCATCCATAGATAAGTTTTTCTTCTTTTCTTTGGATGCTCACTCAATTCATGAGTGAGTAATCCTTTTCTTTTCTCCAATGTAGAATTTAATTGATCTCTTGACTTATATCATGGTGAGATTTTGTACTTTTATATGAAAATTAATAGGGTATTTCTTAATATCTCTTCATGAATTCTATGTTGCTTGTTTTGATAGATTGAAGCTAGCACTTTCTTGATAAATTAAGTAGCATTAGCTAAATTAAATCTTGAAGGATCTTTGGATTTAATTGTTTGGTAGCAATTGAAAGCGAAGGATCTTCCTTCCAAGGGATTTAAGAATCTTTGACCAATCTTTAATTGTCCATTGTGCTTGTAAATTACTAGATCTTAATGCTTTATTCTTGAGTAGTTATCACACTGGATCAAGAGGTAATTATTTAAAGAATAAAAGGGATAATTCACACTCGATCAAGAGCTTTATCTAATTAAGGTAATTTAGGATTAAATTCCAAGCAAGCTATCCATTGTTTTCATAATCTTTAGATATCAATGATCCATGTTATTGTTGTCAAGAGGGATATTAATTCTATGTTGGAGGTTTCTCTTAATTATTTTTCTCTAATTTATTTTCTGCTTTCTGATTAATTGTTTTCTTTAATTTTCTTGATTGTTTTCTTAGATAATTTTAATTACTAGATTGGTTTAACATAATTTTACTCTCAAAATCTTCTTTATTTTATTTGTTTTGTTTTAAGAAAAAGAATAATAACCTTTCTCTCTGTGGGATCGACCCCTACTTGTCCTAACTATCTTTAGTTAGTAATTGTTGGGATTTTTATTTTTATGATTTGCTGACGACCGATCACAGACTGTCTCATGCCTTTCCACCAGAAATTTGCTGCCAACCTCGCGAGCGTTCGAGCTACTCCAGCATGTCCTCCAATCAGTGTGCTATGATACTCATGTAAGAGTGTTGGTTGAAGAGGGTGTCCTGTTGGGATGACTATGCGCCCTTCTTTCATCACCAAGCCATTAACCGGGTTATAACCTGAAGTAGCATCACTACATTGAGTAACC
>AWUE01021016.1:0-13362 GCA_001974825.2 Corchorus olitorius | reverse complement strand
AATCCATTGTTGTCACTCTTTTCTTAAACAAAAGGAGTTAGTAACCCTTGTAAAGAGGATAAGAGGCATGGAATTACAGAAATATTGTCCCTCTGAAAAAATAAAAGAAGGAGTCCTTCTAGAGTGCTAGCAGCCTCAAAAATGGGAGTTAGTAACCCCAAATCATGAAAACTTCGAGGTTAGTAACCTCAATTTTCTAAAAACAATTACCCTTGAAAATCTATTATAACCCACAATGACCCTTGATTTATATTTATGACATTGCAATCTTTTGAGTAATGGAGAAAGAGAGGAAAACATGAGCTTATAGAAAGAAGTAGTTATAGAAAGTGAAGAATGGTAAGTGATTAAACCTACTTTAATTATGGCTACTTAAGAATGATGATGTTTGTTGTTTCTTGATCTTTGGATTAAGTATTATTATTATTTTTTGTTATTTTGATTTCATGATTGAATTGATTCTTTGATGTAAGTATGAATTCAAATTGATTTCTTGAAAAATTGGTTTTTGATTAACTTACACATTGATTTGCTAAGGGACTAGCAAAGTTCAAGTGTGGGGGAAAATATGATCGAGCCAAAAACAACCCTATTTTTATGGCTATTTTATTATGTTTTTGGATCTATTTATGCTTAAATATATGTTATTTTTTTAATATTTGTGATTTGAGTCTTTATGAGATGTGAAATTGATAATTTGATAATTTTCACTATTTTTGGAGCTATTTTGATGTCTTTTTACACAGATATGAGCAAAGTAATTTTAAGTATAGATTTGGAGATTCGAAGTTCGTGTTTGAAGACTTATTGAAGACAATTTGAAGATTTGAAGACCATTGAAGAATTATTTTCAAGAGCAAGAATTGAAGAATGGAGCTTTAATTGCGAAGGATTGAAGACAAGCCATGAAGAAGCCTGGAAGCTAAGGAATTTTGGATATTTAATATGGGAAAATACTCAGCCCATATAATTATTAATTGGAATTAACATCCCAATTAATGACTCCTAAATTCAAGGAAATATCTAAAATTCCGTAGATTCCCGATTCTAGTCCTAAAAGGATTAGGATTCAGGCGCAGTTTTGGTAGAAAAATCATAACTTTCTGCTCAGACCTCCGTTTGAAGCCCATGAGTACTCGTTGGAAAGCTAACTCCGAGATCAACAACTTTCCTTTGAAGTCCAAGACCCAGTTCTGCCGTTTTCAAGTCCAAAAATGACGTCGAAGTCCCTGCACGAATTCAGCAAAATTTCAGGATCCTATTTTAACTTGGATTCTACTCTAGGAAGATTTTTAATCTAACTTAGACTCTAAGTTAGACTCAAAACCGACTTAGACCCCTTTCCAAGTTAGGATTGGATTTTCTAGGATTATTTCCACTATAAATAGCCACCTTAGGTCTAGGTTTTTGATGTATGTAGATCTAGATATTTTATTTTGAAGAATTATTGAAGATTTGGAGGAGTTTGCCTTAGGAGCCGTCGTACCCCTCTTCTTCCCATCAATAGATAAGTTTTTTTTCTTTTCTTTGGATGCTCACTCAATTCATGAGTGAGTAATCCTTTTCTTTTCTCCAATGTAGAATTTAATTGATCTCTTGACTTATATCATGGTGAGATTTTGTGCTTTTATATGAAAATTAATAGGGTAATTCTTAATATCTCTTCGTGAATTCTATGTTGCTTGTTTTGATAGATTGAAGCTAGCACTTTCTTGATAAATTAAGTAGCATTATCTAAATTAAATCTTGAAGGATCTTCGGATTTAATTGTTTGGTAGCAATTGGAAGCGAAGGATCTTCCTTCCAAGGGATTTAAGAATCTTTGACCAATTTTTAATTGTCCATTGTGCTTGTAAATTACTAGATCTTAATGCTTTATTCTTGAGTAGTTATCACACTGGATCAAGAGGTAATTATTTAAAGAATAAAAGGGATAATTCACACTCGATCAAGAGCTTTATCTAATTAAGGTAATTTAGGATTAAATTCCAAGCAAGCTATCCATTGTTTTCATAATCTTTAGATATCAATGATCCATGTTATTGTTGTCAAGAGGGATATTATTTCTATGTTGGAGGTT
Source organism: Corchorus olitorius (assembly GCA_001974825.2). Taxonomy (NCBI): domain Eukaryota; kingdom Viridiplantae; phylum Streptophyta; class Magnoliopsida; order Malvales; family Malvaceae; genus Corchorus; species Corchorus olitorius. The sequence goes on along the minus strand of AWUE01021016.1, from coordinate 11,282 downwards.
TCTCTTAATTATTTTCTCAAATTATTTTCTGCTTTCTGATTAATTGTTTTCTTTAATTTTCTTGATTGTTTTCTTAGATAATTTTAATTGCCAGATTGGTTTAACTTAATTTTACTCTCAAAATCTTCTTTATTGTATTTGTTTTGTTTTTTGAAAAAGAATAATAACCTTTCTCTCTGTGGGATCGACCCCTACTTGTCCTAACTATCTTTAGTTAGTAATTGTTGGGATTTTTATTTTTATGATTTGCTGACGACCGATCACATAACACCTTTCAAACCACTTCAAGTGTCGAGACACCTCTTTCGCCCTTGTGGTTAGTGGGAGGCAACACTCAACGTAGTAATAACATGCTCATCTTCATCAATAAAGAGGCTCGACAAGACAATGAGGCAGAAGACATCAATTATCAAATTCCCATCAAAGAAAAAAGAAAAACTGGGCCTAAAAAAGAAAGAGGTCGCAAAAAGAGAATAAAAAAATTGCAACATCATGTGCTCACACAGTTTTTCAAGATGGTAAAAAGACAACAGACGTTTTTCAAGGAAATTGTTTTCAAGAAAAAGGCTTTCAAAAATAGGTTTTCAAAAGGTTTTGGGTTTTCTAAGGGTCGCCTTTCACCAAAATATCCAGATCTGAAATGATAAATGGACGTCTTTCTTATCCCTTCGCTTGCAGAAAATTATCCATTGCTGTCCCCTTTGAGTCTTATGGATTTTCTTTCAATTCAACCCTGATCAAGGATCACCCTCCACACTAGGGGGCAAAGATGAAGAAGGATCGGCCTCAAAAGAACGAGTATGCAGTCAAAGTTGGGGCATTCCAGCATTAATGAGTTCAATTCATAAAGAAGCATTCAGTTCACTTCGTTAAGTAATTCAAATCAAAGATCAAATCAAAGTGAATCAAAAGCAAAAATGAAGAAGCTGAAAGCTAAAAAATGGAAGATCAAGTTCGGTAGCATCCTTCACAACAGAGAAAGTGATCCTTGGATCGAGCACCCTCAAACACATTTTGAGCCTTTAATCCTTTCTTCGGCACCCTTAACCCAATCCCACATTACGTGCCTAATAAAGTCCATCTTTGATAAGGTTAGGATATTGAAGGTGAAAGGATTGTTCCTGAAATAGAAATTGTTTTTGCAAAAGAAAAAATGTTTTTCTCAAAAAGGTTTTTACAGAAAATTGGTTTCAAAAGTTCTTCAAATGCAGGTGCATGGTGAAAAAGAAAAAAGAAGGATACAGCTCTAGGGTGAAAACCAAAAAAAGGGCAGTCTAGAGCAAAGATGGGAATTCTTAGAGCCTCCAAAACAGTCAGAGAAAACATTACTTCTTTCACAGTAATAAGCATTGACTCGAGAGTGGACAATGTCATCAAGCATTTCAGTCTCGTCAAAGTGAAGCCAACACACCAAAATAAATCTTTTTGACAATTGCCATTCAATTCTTTCAAACCATACTACTTTCAATACCCAGTTTTGATACAAATCGTGTTGAGACAAGTAACAAATTGAGAATGTTTTGAAAATGAGTTTTGCAAAAGATTTGCATTCTATTTGTGAGACCAAGAAGAAGGTTAAGTCAAGGATCTCACACGGGAAAAGTTTTCTAAGTGGTGGTCACCAAATCTTTCTGAGAAAGTCTCTTTTAGTAGGGCCACATACATGGGGCATTTTTAACAAAATCATAAAATGTTTTATGGGGGCAAAAAGGGCAATGTCGTGTGAGATCATTTTTAATCATGTCTTGTTTCAAGAGAATTCAGCTATATGATGAGAATTTTTGACTTCGGAATTAAATTATGATGGAGGAAGTTGGCAAGGAAAATGGTACCAAGATTGGGGCAAAGGAGTCAGCTAAAAGCTTGTCAAGGAGACATTTGGTTACACAAGGGAAGTCAATATCATATTACACTCCGTAGTCAATTCATCTTTTCAGCATACATGTGCATTCATGCATACATGCACACTAGAACATTTCATCTTCATCCATAGCAAGAGTGCAAGATAAAGAGTCAGGTTCATTATAAAAGCAGATAGAAGAATTCAGAATCATTGGAAAGGAAGCCGTTGGGGCAATTTAGAACAAAGAAGAAGGAAGTTAAGATTCTAACAGTGGAAGACACCAGAAATCACAAGCTTTGTAGACACATGTCAAACAAGTGGGGGCAGAAAAGAGGTCAAAAGGACACAAAAGAGAGCTCAGGAAATGAAGAGGAAAGAGACAGAGTCGAGAATGGTTAAAGGAGGTGGATCAAAGAAGAGGGAAGACCCATTGAAACAAAGAATGAGAAGCCAAGAGAAGTTCAACAGATCGAAATTAAGAAAAAGAGACAGTGATCAGAGTACGCATCTCAGAAGGGGGGGGGGGGGTCGAAGATGACTTTCATGGGGAGGTCTCAGAAAAGGGATCAAGGATGAACTATGCAAAAGGAATTCATCAGTAGATGATGAGGACGGCTCAAAGATCAATCTCAATCTTTTAAAAAGGACGCCAGTTAATCAAAGGTGATTTTCTCAGAAGATTCAATTGGGGCAAGAACTCATATAAGGACAAAGAGTTAGCAAATCAGGGGCAAAGGTGCTAAGATGAGTAAGGGGAGATCAATAAGAGTCAATGAGCAAGGAATGCTACAGAAGAGAAAGGCGAATAGATTTGTAAGAGGTTGATCGAAGGACGATCTTTTCAAAATAGACCAGCAATAGATTTTTCTCTCGGAAAGTAATGTTCAAAGGATAATCAAAGATGATCCAAAAGACATTTCCTTAAAGGATTTTAAGAAGAACACCGGAAGACAGTTTGCTAGAAAGGATTTTCCACTGTTGATTGGAAGACAATCTCATTTAGGAGTACCCCGGAAGACGGTTTGCTAGAAAGAATTTTCAAATGTTGATTGGAAGACAATCTCATTAAGGAATACACCGGAAGACGTTTTGCTAGAAAGAATTTTCAAATGTCCATTAGAAGACAATCTCATTAAGGAATACATCAGAAGACTGTTTGCTAGAAAGAATTTTCAAATATGGATTGGAAGGCAATCTCATTAAAGAAGTACACCAGAAGATGGGTTCTCAACAGTTTTCAGAAATTGATCGGAAGACGATCTTGTCAAAAAGTACACCAGAAGATTGTTTCTCAACAATTTTCAGAATTTAATCGGAAGACGATCTTGTCAAGGAGTACACCAGAAGATGGTTTCTCAATAATTTTCAGAAGATTAGCGGAAGAAGATCTTGTCAAGAAGTACGCCAGAAGATGGTTTCTCAACAGTTTTCAGAAATTTATTGGAAGATGATCATGTTAAAAAGTACACCAGAAGATGGTTTCTCAACAGTTTTCAGAAGTTAATCGAAAGACGATCTTATCAAGAAGTACACCAGAAGATGGTTTCTCAACAATTTTCAGAAGATGAGCGGAAGACGATCTTGTCAAGAAGTACGCCAGAAGATGGTTTCTCAACAGTTTTCAGAAATTGATCGGAAGATGATCTTGTTAAAAAGTACACCAGAAGATGGTTTCTCAACAGTTTTCAGAAGTTGATCAGAAGACGATCTTGTCAAGAAGTACACCAGAAGATGGTTTCTCAACAGTTTTCAGAAGTTAATTGGAAGACGATCTTGTCGAGAAGTACACTAGAAAATGGTTTCTCAACAATCTTCAAAAGTTGATCGGAAGACGATCTTGTTAAGAGATGCACCGGAAGACGGCTATTTGGAAATAGATTGTCAGAAGTCAATCAGAAGAAGGTTTATCAGATTTAGATATCCAGAAGCCAATCGGAAAACGATTTTTTCAGGAAGATTTTCCGAATTAGAAATTGATTGGAAGACAATCTCCTCAAATGCATTGGAAGACGACTTTCTCAAATGAAATTCCTCAAAAGGATCTTTTCAAAGAGTATCAAAAGATGATTTTCTAAAGATTGAATTGGAAGACAGTTCAAAGGATAAGCGGAAGACGGTCCTTTTAAGATTGAATTGGAAGACAGTTCAAAGGATAAGCGGAAGACGGTCCTTTTAAGATTGAATTGGAAGGCAGTTGAAAGGATAAGCGGAAGACAGTCCTTTTTAAGATTGAATTAGAAAACAGTTCAAAGGATAAGCGGAAGACGCTCCTTTTTAAGATTGAATTGGAAGGCAGTTCAAAGGATAAGCGGAAGACGGTCCTTTTAAGATAGAATTGGAAGACAGTTCAAAGGATAAGCGGAAGATGGTTCTTTTTAAGATTGAATTAGAAGACAGTTCAAAGGATAAGCAGAAGGCGGTCCTTTTTAAGATTCAATTGGAAGGCAGTTCAAAGGATAAACGGAAGAAGGTGCTTTTAAGATTGAATTGGAAGACAGTTCAAAGGATAAGCGGAAGACGGTCCTTTTAAGATTAAATTGGAAGACAGTTCAAAGAAGTTGACCGGGTGACGATCCATGTTGAAATAATAGAAAAGCAAACGTTTGACTCAGCAATAGGGGCAGGTGTCTACTTCTTTGCGCACTTCCTAACTACCAAAAAGTATGCAAACTACTTCTTTGCACACTTCTCGATAGTTAGAAAGAACACAAAGAGGGGCAGCTATAGACACCTATTTTTTGTCCATATCCTTTCAATTTAAATCAATTTATTTCTTAATCAGGCATTAAGATCACCTAGGGGGCATTTTTGCTGTAGACACCCATTTTTGTCCCATATCCTTTATTTAAATCAATTTGTTGCTTAATTGGCATTAGGGTCATCTAGGGGAATTTTGGGTCATTTTCAAAATCCAGGGGCGTTTTAGTCATTTGCACGTCCAAGGGCATTTTGGTCATCTTTACACCTAGGGGGCATTTTAGTCATTTGTACTTCAGGGGGCATTGTGATCATTTCTACTCCATTGCTCAAGTTAGCGCGTCCATTTTAATGTTTAAATCTTTGGTAGATTGCATTTTGAATTCAAGAAAAATTCCAAAAAAAAATTGTTATGTTCTTTTGCATATTTGTATCACATTTTCGCGTATTAATCTCACATTTGCATTTACATGATCCCAATTAGTAATTGAGCCTTGATACTTTAGTTACTTGGCTTAGTGCAGAATCAATTTGTAAATCCACTTTGGGTCGCATTATTTTAATTGGATTATTTATGGTATAAATAGAAGTAAAGTTGGCATTTGCACAGTATTGTTATAAGAAAAGCATGGAAATAAGAAAATCACAAACAAAAACATTCATTATTTTCATTTATTCATTTGCATCTCATATAAGTTACATATTTTCCAAAGTACTAAATACAAAAAAATGGAGTTTAAAAGATTACAAAAAAGAGGAAGATGAAGTTGCTTGTCCATTTTGTCAATGCATTTGTAATTGCAGGAAATGCCTCAAGGATAGCTTAGCTCTCATAGATGAGCATGATGAAACAGGCTCAAGCATCAAATTGGAAAAAGTTTCTCTCTGGCAGACTGTTGGAAGAGTGAATAGTCAAGCTACAGGTTCGAATGAACAGATTCCTGCAAGGACAGTTTAATAGGCTGCAATGAACAATAAAAAAAACAAGAAAGTGGGAGGAGTGAGCAAGTAATCCAGAGTTCATCTTTCATTCAAACACAGAACCAAAGTCAGGCATTCATCTCACAGCAAGCATACAAAGTAAGGCACCTAATTTAACAAAGTCAAGAATAAGGAAATGCAAGATCATCAAGCTTTGAGGAATATAAAATGGTGCAGTTCCTGCACAATCAAGCTAGCAAGTGTTCACCATAAAATTACAAGCATTTCAAGCATGCAACAAAGCAAGATCTAAGGTAGCAGCTCAAAGTGCAGTCAAGCAGTAGCAAGATCAAAATAGGCAGCAGCACAGGGAAATAAAACCTAAAGGATTAGCTAGATTAGCAAGATTAGCTAGAAACAGAGTGTACCTGAAGAGATGCTCCCTTTGCCAGCTCATCAAGGGCACCTGAATTTTCTCCATGATCTTATCTGTTAGTTACCTCAAACTTGGAATCTGCAGAAATGGACAAAAGGATATGTTAGCAGCAAAAACAGAAAATGAACTCTCTCTATTTGACCCTCTCTCTAGAGATTCATGAACCTTCCACACAAAAACACCCTCCTGGACCCTTCACAACGGGACTTCTTTTCCTCTCTGCGATTAAAAACAAAAAAAAAGCTTCCTTCTCTCCACACACACACTCTCCACAGCTCACTGCCCTCTCTCCCTCTACAAAAAAATTCTTTGAACCTCTCCATAACCTCTCATCAACCCTATACACTAAGGGACCTCCATCACTACACACCTCTCTCTCTCCTTCTCCCTCTCCTCTACAGAACAGATCCCCTCTTTCTCGAACACACTCATCTCCAAATGCTCTCGGTACACACCACTCCCTCTCATTTTGGCCATTCTTCCGAAACACCTTCTCTCTACACACTGATCATCGAGCTCCCCACTCTCCTCCGATTCTAAAAGAACAGTTTTTTTCCTCTGATCAAGAGATTACCATTTTCCCTCTTCCACTATAGAATCCACACTCATCTTCTCTCTCTCAATAATACACACAACCACTCCCATCTTCCCTGGCTCTTTTTTTTTCCTATCCTCAATCTCTCCACACATATCAGACGCAAAAAGCTAAACCTTCTCACACACCATCTCACTAAAAAAACCCCTAACACAGTAGCAATCAAACGAAAAGAGAGGGTCAAAAAAAAAAGAAAAGGATCTCACCTTTCGAAACTGATATTTCCCTGTCTCGTTGGCCTTCTCGCCGCCCCTTTTGATTTTTGATAAGCCCTTTCAAGAAGTTGAAAAGAAGAGGTTAGGGGGGTCTTCAAAAAAATTGGGGATTTTTTCCATTTACAATGAAAATTTTGAAAAAAATAAAACTATGAAAAGCTTGGGGATGATGAGAGCAAGTGCATACCTCAATTGGGGAGTAATCCATCAGGTGGATTAATAGATTGAAGAATTCTTTGTGGTTTCGAATTACATAAGATTCAAATGGGTTTTGGTGAGCTTTTGAGAGAACAAAGTTGAGATTTAGAGAGGGGAAAGCTCGGTGGTGACCTCATCGACGGTGCGAAACTTGGAGGTAGGGGCGGCGTTGTTGAGGGCTAAGAAGAGTTAGGGTTTAGAAAGGTGGCGGAGGAAGAAGAAAATGTTGAAGAAGAAGAAGGTTTTCGGTTTATAAGTCTATTGTCTCCAAAACGGGCACCGTTTCAGGTAAAGGTTCTTTTAAAACTTTTCAATTTCATGCCATTAAGTCCTGTAGGTTGTTATTTAACTCACATAAAACCTATAACTTGTGTTTTTAAGTGAAATTTGGACTAAAATATTGAATTTTTTAAGTGAAATTTGTGTTTGTCATGGCCAATTGATTTTGAAATCTTGATGATCAAGTTGGAAGTAATTTAAATTGATTTCATAATTTCGAATTGAGTTAATTTGGATTTGAAAATTGAGGTTTTGATTTAAAGCTATAATTTTTCCTTAAATTAAAAATGACTTGAGGATGACATGTTAAGACACTTTGGGTCATTTTTAATTCTTGGAAAAACAAAGCTTGGAGTTAAAAACCCAATTTTCCAAATTTGAAATTAACTTAAAAGAAATTAGTGAATCCTTTTAAATGCCTTTTAATTTGGGAATTAAGATTTTCAGTCTAAAGTTTTGATTTCCTAAAATTAGATTCAATCATTTTCCTTTAGCTTAGATTCAAATTGTTCTTGTTTTGGTCTTTGAATTTAGATTTACATCTTGATTTGTTTATATGCCTCCTGAATTTTGCTAATTGTCTACTTTATGTGCAGAAAGGTCCCCAGTTTGTCCAATTCGCCCTTTAGCTTTCTAATTTCTTTTAGTTTATTTATTAACTCAATTATATTTGGGCTTGTAATTAATTTAAGTTAGTTTAGTAATTAGTAGTTAAACACATGCATGCCATATCTATTTTCGGTTATTGTAATTGTTTGCATATCATGCCACCATTATGAGCTTCGATTAATAAAGAGCCGTTTTAACTATGATGGGCTAATCTCGGGTAAAGGTGCTGGGGCACGACCTCTCGAGATTTTGCCCCGAGATTGAATGACCTTTACGAATATCCCCGGAGGGCCGGGCTAGGTTCGTGAAGGCCAATTCAAGTAAACTCATTTTTATTAATCAACTAAAAAACCGGAATTTGCATTCATCATTTCATACATGCATTAATATTTAGGTCAAAGTTGAAGAAAAAATGAAAAAATGAAAAAGAATCAATAAAACTGTCGTTTATGATGACAGGTGGATTCTAAGTAAATGTACTCGGGTACGAATTCTTGGTATCCGCTCCGAGATTGAGTTATTCTCGAGATACCCCCATAATGTGTGGGAAGGGTCTCGAGCTAATCTCAAGTATGCGGTTGTTTATTGATAAACTAAAATTCATCAATTCATGCATCATTAAGCGTTCATAGTTTCTAGGAATTAACAAGATTTAAAGAAGTAAAATGGCCTTTTCCTTTAAAACATACTAAAAGCAACCTTTTGTTATTAACCCACAATTTGATCTAGTTTGGCTTAAAGGTACTATCACTCGACGGGCGTGCCGGGGGTGCTGATCCTTCCCCGGGCGTAAATGATTCCCGAACCTAGGTCTAGGTGACAAGACCGGACCCCTAGGTTTAGTGGGTCCCATGCCAAGCACCGGACCTCATTAGACTGATTAAGACAATTAGGTGGCTAATCACACCTTTAAAAAAAAAGATTAGTGGCGACTTCATTTCCAACGTCGTTTCGACAGGGTTCCCCGGACCCGAACGTTTCGAAATTCGTCATTTTCAAAAATCTAGGGGGCATTTTGGTCATTTTTAGGTTCACTTTTAATTGGCTAATTAATCTCCTAGTCATTTAGATTGCATTTGAAAAACCAAAAATCTTAGCATGAGCACCGTGGGCGTTTTTTGCATTTTTCAAGGCTTAGCTTCATTTAGTAGTTGCATCTCAATCTTAATTTAAATCAATTATATCTTTTAATTTACACAAGGAATATTATGGTTACCTACTAGTGTAGTTTATTTACCAATCCTTCATTAATTTAACATTAGTTGTCATTTGCAAAAATGTTTTTATTAGTTGCACTTAGCATATAAGCATGGTCCATTTTTAGACTACGTTTGCATGTTCCATATTAGCTTGCCTTTAGTAGTTTGATTATCCAATATTCATTCTGTTTTGATTTTAGCATTGCATATATATGTTTGATTGTATTCCGAAGTGCAAAAAAATTGAAAAGTTGAAAATCACAAAAAAGGGGAAATCTCATTAATGTTTTGACTTATACATTACAACAAATCCAAGAATTGTTGCATCCTTAGTTACAATTGACAAAAATAATGTTACAATTGTTTTTGCTCATTCGAGATGTTTCCTTGCCTCTGGTTCCAACCCTATTCCTCTCTTTCAGGTACACTGGTTAAAGATTCCTTAACCTGCAGATGAAATGAAAAAGGAGAAGAAATGTTCCCCATAAACCGAAAGCATATACATTATTGATTAATGTACATACTAAGGAAGCAAACACCGAACACATGTTCGGGGAAAAGAAGTTACTATTGGCCATGTTGAGTACAAGGTGTGAGATCCAGTCTCAACCTTGAGATGTCAATAAGGCCGTGAAAAAACAAGAGCAAATGCATTAGTGATGGACATAAGAAACTGCAGGGAAATGCAAAATGAATCAAATGCAAACACCATCAGAATGAGGAAGTAAGATAAGCAGCTTTCAGTGGAAGGAACAACATAGAGAAATGCAACATCCTTGTTTCAAAAAGCCTCATGCAGTTGATCAAGTGCAGTGTACAAATAAATCAAGAATCAGAACAATTAACATACAGGTATATAGCTACATTGCATGTTTGCATAATAAGGGTAAATTCGACACACAAACATGACCACAATCCCAGCAAGCAAGAGAGAATGGCAGTTCATCATTTCATCATTTTCACAGTAAGACCAAAAGGAGGAACTCATGCACAAAAAGCTCCAATACATTTAGTGCAGTAAACATAAGTCAGTAAAAATTATTCCCCAAATTATTCTAGTCAGTTACAAAGGCAAATTCTGGTTAGGAGAGAGAGTTTACCTGCAACCAGCTCACTTTGGATGGAATCGATATCCCATTTTCTCGGGGGCCACCTGCACAAAAGGCCAAGAAAAGTTAGCACGAAGGGAGGAGAGGAAGGATCTCGCACAAGAAAAAAAACAGAAAACCCTCTCCCTGCCTGGAAGACAAAAACAAATTCTCATCCTGTCAACTCGACTGGAGACACTCTTCACATTTTCCACACAACAATCTTCCACACAAAAAAAAAATTCAGAATCTCTCTGACCTCAACACATTCCTTCACACTCATTCACACCCATTCACACCCCCTCTCCCATTCTTCACACACTACCAAAAAACACACTAACTCTCGGGGGACCAAAAATTCTCCACCCTCCTGATCCTGCAGAGAACACTCTCCCACATCCTTCTTCTACACAAAAAAAAAGAATTCAGTCTTCGATTCTCTCGATGAAAAAGAACACCAAAAAAAAATACAGAGACACTTACAGTTTTCCTCATTTTCGAAGGCTCCTCTCTCTCCCTCTCCACACACTAAAAAAAATCTCTCTTTACACACACCATACCCTCTTATCAAAAAAAAAAGAAAAAATCGATGTAACTAGGGTTTCTAAAGAAAAAATCGAGGGTTTTTTCAAAGGCCTTTCATTTTTTTAAAGACATACACCTCTCTTAAAGTTCTGGTACATGAAAGGATGTAACTAGGGTTTCTAAAGAAAAAATCGAGGGTTTTTTTTCTCTAGGGTAGACTCTTGAAGATTTTGTCTCATGGGTTTCGAAAAGGAGGGTAGTATGGATGAATACGGGTTGGAGTTGAGGTGATTTGGCGGTGGATGGTACTGGAATGTTGAAGTTAAGGTTCAGGTTCTATCTTTGGGTTTTGGATCTCGAATTTTTTGGTCCAAACAACAGTGAAGTAAGAAGATTAGAGTTTGATTTGAGATTTCTGTTAATATAGACTTGATGAATGAGGGCTAGGTTCGCGGTGCTTAGCGGTGGTTCAAGTGTTGGTTTAGGCGGCGGTAAAAGAAGTTGATAATGGAGATAAAAGAAACTAGGTTGGGGACTTTGAACCGAGGAAAGAAGCCTGTCAACTCGGAGGTCTTAGGTTGAGGACGACGCTGGTTAGGTGGCGGGGTTACAGATCTTGCAGCAAGCGGCGCTGCTTAGGTTGGTAGGGGAGGGATTTAGGGTTTCTGGTGCGGCTC
>AWUE01021015.1:0-25458 GCA_001974825.2 Corchorus olitorius | reverse complement strand
GAGGTTAATATGTCTTAATTGGTTCAATTTCATCCCTGATTGAGGTTAATATTTATTAATTGGCTCAATTTGACTCCTAATTTTTGGAAATTATGCTAAAATTTTGCAATTTGGGTGCTTGACCTATATTGTTGGTATTTAAATTTGTGCTTTTTTGGGATCTTGAATTTCACTAATTAAATTTGGAAATTGGGAACTTAGGCTAAATATTGTTTTTTAGTCAAAAGGGTGTTTATTCATGGCAAATTGATGTTGAGATCTTGATGTTCAAATTGAGAGTAATTCAAATGGATTTTATAATTTTGAGTTAAGTTGATTTGCATTTGAAAATTGGGGTTTTTGATTTAAAGTTATAATTTTTTCCTTAAATCGAAGTTGACCTAAGGATGACATGCTAGACACTTTGGGTCACTTTTGATTTTTGGAAGCAAATAAAGCTTGGAGTCAAAAACCCAATTTCCCAAATTTGAAAACAACTTAAAAGAAATTGGTGAAAATGCCTTTTAATTTGGGAATTAAGATCTCAAGTCCAAAGAGTTAATTTCTTAAGCTAGATTAAATAAGTAATGTGAACACATCCTATGAACCGTACCTTTCTAGTTTGGATTCCTTTTGTTCCTGCTTTGATCTTTGTTTTTTTTTTTTTGAATTCACACTTTTATTTACTTTGGGCCGTCATGGCATTTTTGGGTAATTATGCTATTTACTTCCTGAATATCACTGATCATTTTTCTTAGTGTGCAGAAAAGTCCCCATCAAGCCCAGTCCGGCCCATAAGATTATGTGTTCCTGTTATTGTTAATTTGTTAATTGGTCCAATCGGACCTTGGTTTGTAATAATTTAGTAATTTAGAGATAAGGTAGAACTTAATTGCATGCATACCATATTTACTTGTCATTGATTATATTTGTTTGCATATCATGCCACCTCCTAAATTTAGTTAATGACCGTAATTCTTCCGAAGAAGGGGCATTTAGTGAGTGATATTGTTTTCAGGGCCACTGAATGTCTCCGAGGATGAGACGGCTCTTCTCGGGATGCGTCGGGGCTCCGAGCATATATCCCGGGAAGTGCTTTCAAAAACCCGGGTTACGTTAGTTAACTTTAATAATTGGACTTTGCATTCATCATTTGCATACATGCATTAATCTAGAGATAAAAAAAATCAAAATCAAAAAAAGAGAAAAATCATAAAATAAAAGGATGCAATAAAAGTGTTTTCAAAATTGTTTTCTCAAATCATGTTCTCTTATTCGATTTTCAAAATTAAGAAATTAGTAAATCAAGAGATTTCAAGGTAAGCATTTTCAAAAAGATCTTTTTTTTAAGTAACTCCAAAAGAAGATTTTGGAAAATAAAAGTTTGAATAATTCCAAAAGAAGGTTTTGGAAAATAAAGAAACCCAAAATAATATTTTGGAAATTAATAAAAGTGGTCAAGATTTAGAAAAAATTAAAAATGGTAAAAAGATTTTGTCACAGCATTTTCAAAATTTCCTTTTTGAAGAGAAAATGATCAACAAGAGAGCAAATAGTGAAAGAGAATCGTGATAGAGTTAATCGACAGTGTTCGATTATATTCTTCGAATTCTCGACATCGGTTTCAAAAAAAATGGTTTTATTTTCTTTTTATAATCCTTTCTAATAATAATCAAGATTAGGATTAAAAGTAACCAACTTTTCTTTTTGACCCAGTAGATCTAGTTAGACTAGAGGTACCGTCACTTGATGGGCGACTCGGGGGTGCTAATCCTTCCCCGAGCGTAATCGACTCCCGAACCTAGATTTAGGTTGTAAGACCGGACCGTAGGTTTAGTGGGTCCATTGACGAGCTTTGGATCTTACTTAGCTTAGGTAGCCTTTAGGTGACTAATCACACCTAGGTAAAAAAGATTAGTGGCGACTCCTCCTTACCAACGTCGTCTCGACAGGGCTCCCCAGACCCGAACGTTTCAACACATATATGATATAAATTCCATTATTGGATAGGTTAAATCAAGTCATTCTCTTTGCAAATTTTTTATATTCTTTACACAAAGGAAATCATTTTTTTCTCTCTCCATAATTTGTATTCTAGCCACTCTCTTGATTAGTTCTTGTCATGATTATAGTGGCTTTCGGTATAAAGATCCATACTCAACTTATTTTAGTTTAATGGCAGTGGTGATTAATTTTTTCAAAGATTTTTACCATGTTGAGCCCTGGTATGGTACTAAGTATAAAGTAATTGTGTAGCTTTACATACAGTTTGTTTAAGATTTCATTTTTTTCAATTTTCACCTCTCCATTGAGGTTCAAAGTCTCAGACTTGGTATATATTTCTGTAGAATGACACCACATACTTTGGTGTGGTTGTTGGAAGGGTTGCAAATCGAATCGAAGGTGCAAATTTTACTTTGAATGCATGTAAATAGCTCGCCTTGAACAAGACAGAAGACATGAGCTTGATCGTTTAAAAGCTCAAAATGATGTAATGACCTCCCAACTGCAAAAGCTCATGAGGGTTGTTTCTAAAAAGTTCCCAAATTCTGCTGTTGGAGTGCCTTTCAGTTCCCCACAGCCACAGGTATTCACATTTTCATTGTTATAGTTGAGCAAATATAATGTATATATGCAAAGGTCTTAATCTCCTATTTTTCTAATAAGGTGCTATAACTCTTACATTTTTTAGTAGGGCACTCAAAATGGTACTACTAGTGACAGCGGCAGTGGTGGTGGCGATGGCAATGGCGGTAACCCTTTTATCCATACTTCAATTTCAAGTGCACAATCACGTTGTGTAAACAGTTAGAAATTTTTTGATTCTTTTGTTTCCTTTAACTCATCTATGGTTGATGTAACACTGGAACAATAGAAATTTTTAAGTGAAATCGTGTATAGAACAATATATATATATATATATGCTAATGGGAATACCATTTGGATGTAATGTAATTAATTTCCTTTGGTAATTTAGTTGAGTTTCTTATAGACATTGTTGCAATTTTAGTCTCTTATATTTTATATTTGTCGAATTATTGCAATTCAACATTCCAATGATTTATTACTGCAAAATGGAAATTCTGACACCAAAATTCAAGTTATTAATGCAGAAAATGCCCAAAATAGGTGTGTTTCTTTTTTAAAAATAAGGCCACAAATTTGTGGCGTTTTATTATTAGCGACGCTCTATGAATAAAAGGCCACAAATTAGTGTCAGTATCTGAAGAAACGCCACTTTATTGGGGCGTTTATTGACGAAAACGCTGGTAAATATAATGTAAGAATATATTATTTTCCTCACCGATGTAGTGATATTTACAAATTTAGTGGCGTTTACGGTGGGAGAAACGCCCCTAAATATAATTTAACCGAAAATTATTGAAGTAACATTTATCCATTTTAGCGGCGTTTCTGGACAAAAAAAAACTTCGCTAAAGTTATACATTCAAAAAAGTGAAAAAGAGATTAATACATTTTTGCATGGCGCCGCAAGTTGAAATAGCGGCATTTCTCTGTTAAAACACCTCCAAAATCCTCGACGGCTGTGATGCCGTCACTTTTGGCGGCGAAGCCCGAAACGCCCCTATATGCAAAAAAAAAAAATGCCCATATATTAGCATATGCCCGAATATAAATTGAAGGCTAATGAAGGGAAACGCATGCTTCATGGTAAATTAGTTCTTCACTGTTACCTTAATTTACTGATTTTGCACTGCACTATAATACTAATATATCAGAAGTTACTAAAATTTCTTACTTTCGTTTTTTTTTTCATCTGTGTGCAATTTAATGAACAATAGGTGGCCCCAAAGGATATGGTGATGTTATCTGAAATGTGAAGAAGTATAAGAATTGTCGAAACGTTCGGGTCCGGGGTATGAACCCTGCCGAAATGACTTAAAAATGGAGTCGCCACTAATCATAATTCGAGGTGTGATTAGTCACCTAATTGACCTAACCAGTCTAATGAGGACCAAAGCTTGGCAAGGGACCCACTAAAGACCTATAGGTCTGGTCTTGTCACCTGAATCTAGGTTCAGGAGTCAATTACACCCGGGGAAGGATGAGCACCCCCGGCACGCGCGTCAAAAGACGGTACCTCTAAATCTAACTAGATCTAATGTGGGTCTAAAATAAAAAGGTTGCTTTTAGTTCTTAATCCTATGTTTTGATTTTTCTTTGTTTCAAGTGAACTGAAAACTTTTATCATGTGTGAAAATATGACAAAAACTTGGGAGGACATAGCAGGAATAGGAACAACACCTCCCAAAGAGGGAGTGTCGAAACGTTCGGGTCCAGGGAACCCTATCGAAACGACGTTGGAAATGGAGTCGCCACTAATCTTTTTTTCTAAGGTGTGATTAGCCACCTAAAAGTCACTTAAGCTAAGTAAGGTCTATGGCTCGGCAATGGACCCACTAAACCTAAGGTCCGGTCTTTGTAACCTAAATCTAGGTTCGGGAGTCGATTACGCACGGGGAAGGATCAATACCCCAGCACGCCCGTCAAGTGACGGTACCTCTAAGCCAAACTAGATCTAATTGCGGGTCAACAATAAAAGGTTGCTTTTAGTATGTTTCTAAAGAAAAAGGTGATTATACCGCTTCAAATCTTATTAATTCCTAGAAAAGAAACTACAAATGCTTAATGAAGCATGAATTGGTGAATTTTAGTTAATCAGTAGACAACAGTATACTTGAAATTAACCCGAAATCCTTCCTACGCATTATAGGGGTATTTCGGGAATAATCCAATCTCGGAGCGGGATTTAAGAATTCGTACCTGAGTACATTTACTTGGAATCCACCCGTCATAGTAAAATACGGTTGTTTACTGACTCTTATTTGGGCTAACTCACATGAATGGCATTTTAAAATGCATGAAAAGGTCATTTTTATTTATATGTATTAATACGAGTCTACCCGAAATCAATTCCGTAAACCCTTCCCACGCATTATGGGGGTATTTACGAAAAGGACCGGTCTAGAAAGGACTCCCGGAAATTCGTACCCGAGTACATTTATCCGAAAGGCCCTTCATCTCGGCAAAAGACAAATGTTAATACATTTTATGCATAATCAAAGTGACATATGATATATGTGATATGGATGCATGACTATTAATTTTACCACTAATTACAAATTATTACAAATTGAGAGGCTTTATCAAAGCCAAAGGTAAATTAAAGGAACAAAAGACTTAAAAGGGAAATGGAAGCCTAAAGGTCAATTGGACAAATTCAGGGACCCCTCTGCACATAAAGCAAGCAATTAGCAACATTCAGGGCTCAAATAGCACAAATTAAAATGTCAAGAATATGAAATAAGCACCCAATTGCACAATCATATCACCCATCTCCAAAATCAAGTAGTAAATTGCATCCAAAATAAAATCCCCAAAGCAAGGGCCAAATTGTGCTTAATCAAACAAAAGAAACCAAATCAAGGGGCAATACAGCATAAATCAAGAGATAGATTTCTAAATCAAGGGTGAAATTGAATTAAACACAAATAAGGTACCAAATCAGGGACCATAATGCAAAAGGAAAGAAAGTGATGTCTTTATGTGAACAAAATTAAAAAATTTCAGGCACTTAAATGAACTCAAACACAAGTATGAAATTTCAAAGGTAATAAAACACCAATTACCCATAATTGAGTTCACCCTTCTCTTAGTTAAATAAATTTAAAAGAACAATTAAGCTTTTAAGATCAAGTCTTAATTCTCAAACTAAAATCAATTCCAAGAGATTTCACTAATCCCTCCTTGAGTTAACTCTCAATTATAAGAAATAAATCTTTAATTTCAAAGCCTAGATTCTTAAAATGAAAATTAGCTTAATATGACATGGAAATCGATCAACAAGCTAACTTCCATTTTAAGAATTCAAGCCTTAATTCAAAATTTTCATTTTTATACTCAAAAATCAACTCAAAAGTGATCTTGAATCCATCTTGAAATCAACTATGTTTAAAAATCAAAACTTGAAAATAAAAACTTGAGTTTTCTTTTAAATTTAAGTTAAAAATTCAAAGGAAATAATTATACCCAAATTCTAATTATGCTTTATTCTTTTCATTACATCATGGTCAATAAAAATCTCAACTTTAGCATGAAAGCATCAATTTAAGCATTTCAAAACGTAATTCTTTACCAAAACAAAAATTAAAGCATAAAAAGGTGAACTTTAATCAAATCTATCATATTTTATCAACTAAAAATCATGCCTTCAACAACAGAAACAACTTTGAGCAAGATCATCACTTAAATCAACGAGTTTCCACCATAACCACATAAACACATATAAATTAACTATAAAATGATCTATCAATCATGAAATTAAAGCAAAACAACAAAGTTTCTAACAAATAGGCCCCAAATCATCATAAATGGAAACAAAAGGGATTTAATTGAAAAAAAAGGGAAAAAGGATCTCACCTAAACGATGTCGCTTTGACCCAAACTCAATCCAATAAACGGGCTTCTTCTTCCCTGTTGCCTTTTCCTCTTCGCGTCACCTCTTCTTCTTCTTATTCGCTGAATCCGCCTCTTCTTTTGTAAAAACCCTAGCCCTCGCGAACCACCTCTGCAACTCACGAGCTCTGTGTCCCCATCGCTCCCTTTTATCACGTTTCCTCTTTTCCCATTCTCCCTCTGATTCGTTGACCGGATTCCAAAGCTCTAGATCTGTTATTGACAAGGCCCGATTTCACAAATCCAAGATCTGCTTTCCACCGTCGACAAGTTTCAAAGCTCCTTCGAATCACCGGTGAGATCTCTTCCTTCTCTGTGTGTATTTATCTTTGGTCTATGTGAAGAGGGAAAGATCCCGATGATCTTTCTAAATGGAAAACATCTCCTTTTCCCTTTTTTTTGTGTCAGTGGCAGAGAGGGAGGATAGAATGTGAGATTTCTCATGTTGAGGGAATGAGAGAGATCCTTCTGTATTTTTTTTAAAAAAAATCCGAAGAGAGGGGGTGGGGTGGTGTGTTGTATGCGTTGATGGAGATGTGTGAGCCTGTGGAGACAATTCTCCTTTTTTTTTTTAGTGTGAGAGAGGTGGGAGGGTGATTAATTGTTTGTGTGTGTAGAAGAAAATCTGTGTGTGGAGAATCAAAGAGAGAGAGATTGTCTAGGGTGTTCTGGAGAGTGTCCCGTGCCCAGGGACTATGGAGTCTGTTGGTGAGAAGGTTTCTGAAGAGGGAGAATTGGGTAGAGGGAGAGAGGGCTCGAGAATGAATGGGAAGATGGGAATGAATCTCCCTGTGAGAAGGTTCCCCGAGAGAATAGTCTCTAACCAATTCCTTTTCTTGTGGCCAGGTCATTAAAAGTATAAGAATGAGGAGGGAATGAGCTGGTCAGCAACCGTTTTTTTGATTCCCCTCCCACCTCAAGGTAATCTCTTCTTCTTTGGTAGTTAACTGTTTTGGCTAAGATTTCATGTTTTGAATGCATTGGCATTTTGTGCGTTTCCTGCTGAATTGCCTGAATTGAGCTTGCTAGATGTTGCCTGCATTTTCTGAATTGTGGTTATTTGTAAATTTGGAACCCACTGTTTATTTAGCACATCAGGGTGAAATTTGTTTTAGAAAATGCAGCAACATCCTGACCTTGGTATATGGTTCATGTGTGCAGGAGGTCAACAAACTCAATCAAAAGCATCTAAGGCAAGTTGCTTGATCATTGGAACCATTTTAAGGAAAACCAGTGCTTGAAGAACAAGAGCCAATTTATAAGGGACATGAGGTGCACAAGGAAATGTGGAGTCATGGCATCCCATTTTTAATGCATTGAACCTAAGAAAATAAAATCTTTTTTTGTATTTTTGCTATTCCCATTTTTTTTGTATTTTTGTAACATGTATAAGCTAGGACTTGAAAAATGCAATAAAAAAAATGAACATTCTCCCCTTTTTATTTTCCATTCACATTTTTTGGATTTTTTTGTATTTTTGGATTTTTGAACCTAATCAAATTAAAATTCAAATGCTATGTGAACTAAATTGCTAAAAATTATGAATTGACTCAAATGCTTCCTAATTGCAAATTAAGAAACAAAAATGATTTAAACAAAGGATTAAAATGCAACAACACTAAATCACTAAATGAAGCTAAGCCATGAAATATGCAAAAATACTAAAGGTGCACATGCTAAGATTTTTTTGTTTTTTTCAAATGCCATCTAGATGACTAAGAATGAATTAACTAATCTAAATTAAAAGTGAACCTAAAATGACAAAAATGCCCTCAGTGTAAGAAAATGACCAAAATGCCCCTGGACATGCAAATGACCAAAACGCCCCTATGTGACCCTTATGCCAATTAAGAAATAAATTGATTTAAACTAAAGGATACAGGATAAAAATGGGTGTCTACAGCTGCCCCTCTTTGTGTGCTTTCTAACTATCGGGAAGTGTACAAAAGAGTAGTTTGTATACTTTATGAGAGTTAGAAAGTGTGCAAAGACGTGGACACCCATTTTATCAAGTAGTGAAAGTAAAACAAGAACTGAAAAAAAGAATTCCAAAATAAGAAACTAGAAGCGGCCTTCGAAAATGACATTTAAAACAAAGAAATCCTCGAATATGATCCTGAAGCTAACTGAGGAAAGCAACAATTCTGAATATGATTCTGAAATTAACTGATAAGCAATGATCCTAAAGCAGGATCTAAATAAAATTGACAAAGCAGTAATCATGATTGAAATTGAATCATAAAGCAATAATCAAGATTCAAATAAACTAGAGTGATAATCCTAAATCAGGATTGAAATAAAGCACTGATCGTCAACCAGGATTAAAATAAAGCATTGATCTTCATCCAGGATTAGAATGAAGCAATTAACCAGGATTAAAATAAACAATGATCCTAAACCAGGATTAAAATAAATCAATGATATTCAACCAAGATTAAAATAAAGCAATGATCCTCAACCAGGATTAAAACAAAGCAATGATCCTCAACCAGGATTAAAATAAAGCGATGATCCTCTACCAGGATTAAAATAAAGCAATGATCCTCAACCAGGATTAAAATAAAGCAATGATCCTCAACCAGGATTAAAATAAAGCAATGATCCTCAACCAGGATTAAAATAAAGCGATGATCCTCTACCAGGATTAAAATAAAGCAATGATCCTCAACCAGGATTAAAATAAAGCAATGATCCTCAACCAGGATTAAAATATAGCAATGATCCTCAAACAGGATTAAAATAAAGCAATGATCCTCAACCAGGATTAAATAAGCAATGATCCTCAACCAGGATTAAAATAAAGCAATGATCCTCAAACAGGATTACATAAAGCAACGATCCTCAAACAGGATTAAAATGAAGCAACGATCCTCAACCAGGATTAAAATAAAGCAACGGTCCTCAACCAGGATTGAAATGAAGCAATGATCCTCAAACAGGATTAAAATAAAGCAACAACCAAAAATCATGATTAGAGTTGCATCATAAAGCTATGATAAAATAAATCTTGAAGAAAATATGAACTGCTCGGAGAACTTACCAATGCAAACTCTGGATAGAGACCTTGGCCAAGGATTTTAAGCTTATACATGAATTCTTGATAAAAAACACAATAGAATGAAATGATACATTTGGAAAATAACTCTGAATCTGATACTGTAATTGTAAACTTCTCGATTGATGATGAAAGAGGACCAATTTTGTGGTCTACTGAAACAAACTTAAAAAGAGATCACCCTGGATCAACTGAAATAAACTGAAGAAAGATCGCCCTGGATCCATTGAAATAAATTGAAAAAAAAAGATCGCCCTGGATCGACTGAAATAAATAAGATAAAAGAATCGCCCTGGATCAACTGAAGTAAAATGAAGAAAAGATCACCCTGGATCAAACTGAAATAAACTGAAATAGGACCACCCTAGGTCAACTAAAATGAATTGAATAAGGATCGCCCTGGATCAATTGAAGTGAATTGAAGAAAGACCGCCCTGGGTCAGCTAAAATAAACTGAATAAAGACCGCCCTGGGTCAACTGAAATGAACTGAAGCGTCTGAAATCTCTTCGAAAAATTTGTCCTTGTGATGAATTCTGATTGTTGAAGTCTTCTCTTGGAAAAACCTGCCCTGAAAATATGCTTTAGTGCTGGTTAGAGTGCACCATGATCTAATGTCAATGCATGGTAATGCAAGATGTATGCATGATATGAATATTCTTTTATTCGGGGTTCATGGCTTCGCTCGGTTCCGAAGTATGTCCCATCAAATCCTTTATCTTAACACATGTTATCCTTCTGAATTATTGCTTGTTAAATTATCTGCTCTGTGATGACCTCATTATGACTCTTTGCCTTCCTTTCTTGCCCCAATTCGTCACTCTTTGCATGCCTTATGCCCCTTTTCCTTTCTGAATAACATCTGCTTTAACTCTCAGTTTTCACTTGCCCCATAGTGACCATTTTACTTCTTCACATCGCCATCTTTGAATGTTTTGTGAACAGTTCTATGCATGTTAGCCCTTTATGATCAGTGATGAAATGGAATGCAAGTATTCAAAAGCAGTTATTATCGAAAAACATATGTATTTCATCTAGAATATACTTAAATAATAGATATAAGAAAGGTAGCGCCTCCTGACAATGAATACTCTGATGACGATTTGTTGGCGTGTCAAAGAGTTCTCAAAACAATTTTGGTGTTGCTATTCCTGACTCAGTCTGGACCAGACACTCACCCTTTCGACATTAAGAGACAGTCTTGAAGTATGTTCTCCACTGATTGTACTTTTTCAATCTGAACTGATTTCTTTGTAGGCTTTCAATCTAGACTGATCCTATCATCTCATTCTTTTCTTGCTCTTCTTTGCTATCCTTGGGTTTCAGGATCCCCATCCTTGCTCTAGACTGCCTTTTCAGGTTTTCACCCTAGAGCTTTTCCTTCATCATTTTTTTTAACACTTGGAAAACTCTAAATTCACCCGAAAACTCTCTTTTTTTAAAAAAAGTTTTGACCCAAAACATTTTGCAAAAGGACTATTATTTTTGTTGAGGAAAAATCTTTCTCAAATGTCCTCACTTGATCAAAGATGGACTTTTATTAGACACGTAATGTAGGTTGGGGTTCAGGGTTGCCAAAGAAAGGATAAATAGGCCCAAAATGTGTTTAAGGGTGTTTGAATCAAGGATCATTTTTCTCAACTATCCCCACATTCAACTTTCCAACTTCATCGTCTTTTATTTTATTTCAGTCAGTTTCTTTTCTTTTTCTTCAATCTCCACTTTTCTTTTTCTTTCCTTTCAATTACTTTTTATTTGAACTTTCCAAATGGAATGAATTCACTAACTGTCGTGATCTCAATTCAATATTTCATTCATGGGAACTAATCCTTCCTCGACTTTGCCCCCAGTGTGGAGGGTGATCCTTGATTAGGGTTCATTTGAAAAAAAAAAACTTATTAGGCTCAAAAAGGGACAACAAAGGATATTTTCTACAAGTGAAGGGAATAAAAAAGAAAGCCATTTACCACTTCAAGATTGGACATCTTCATTGAAAAGCATCCTCGTGAAATAAATTTTGAAAACCATTTTTGAAAAACCATTTTTTTTGAAAAAAATCTTTTGAAAACATGTGACTCTTTTGAAAATCATTTGGTTGGACTCCTCTGGAGATTCCAAGTGTTATTTTTCTTCCTTTTTTCTGACCTCTTTCTTTTTTAGGCCAAGTTTTCTTTTTCTTTTCTTTTCCTTCTTTCGAACGAGAACTTATCAAGAGAGAACTTTGCCCCTTAGCAGGAGAGCCATACGTGAAAATCCATATCATTTGAAAGTGTTTGGAGCTTCATTAATGTTCAAGCTTCATCAGTTCCGCAAATTCCGTGTGGAGCAAGTATGTTGTTGTCTCAAAAGGTCTGAGGGTAGTGCATGTTCCTCAATGTCTTCATAGTCAGGTTCGTTAGCATTTTCATCACTGAACCTTGGCTCGTCTGGATCGTCTTTGTATTCATTGTCAATTGGCTTGAACAGTAGAATATATATATATATATATATATATATATATATATATACATAATGGAAAGCAAAAGGAATAACAAAGGATAATAGAATAAATGAATGAAGTGGAAATGAAAACTTATGTAAACTTTTGAAATGCACTTTATTTTATCATTCATGATAAAAGAGAAAACATGTAGAATAATATGCATGAAAAAGAAAGCCCAACATAGAACTGTTCACCAACACTCTTAGGCATAAGTGTCGGGATTGAAGTTATTACATCTCCATACTACTAGAGCAAAACAATATTCATATCTGACATATCTCTTGAAATCAACCAACTAAATCCAAAGAATTCATCTTCTTTCAGCAAGGTCTCAACCACAGCACTGGTGCCTAAACCCTTGTGATCCCTCATGCATCTTTCTCGCAAGACTTCTCCATACAAAACTCAATTTGATGTTGATCCATCAGCCTTTGCACTTTTTCTCTAAAGTCAGGGCACTCACAGACTCCATGCACTATGCCATGATACGGGCATACCTTTTCCAACTCTCTGTCCCCGAACTCTCCCATTTCAACCATTCCCGCTTTCACCAAAGCTTTGAAAACTGTACCCAGAGGAGTATTTATCTCAGAAATCTTTCGCTTAGCAAGCCTTCCGGTTCCGATCATGTTTGCCTGGGTTTCTCCATGAGCTAGCGAAGGATTGACTTGTGCCACATTGCCAAAACTTAGCTTTCCAGACCTCACTAATTCTTGTACGGCATATTTCAATCGACGACAATTTTTCGTTGTATGCCCCTCGGACCCGGAGTGATAATCACTATGAGCTGAAACATCATACCATACGGGCAGTGGAGGCCTCATGGGATTAACACATGGCAACCTTTGCAGTAAATTTTGCTAGAGTAGTTGAGGCAGAAGTTCAGTGGAAGTGCATGGAATTGGGTCAATGGGGACATTGCTCTTCATGGGATTTGTATTTCCTGGAGAGTAAGCTGGATCCTTTGTTGTGCTCGCCATGTGGAACCTGGGATAGGATTATATGGCCCTGGACGGAAGGGTGCCCCTCCAACTGCATTAATGCTTCCTGAGTACTGATAATCGTAGGGATATGTTTGAGGTGGTGCATAATACCCATAAGCATGGTAAGAAGGTTGGACTGGCCTGGGCGGGCGATAGTAGTTGACTGGGCGCTAACTATACTGAGGATAATTGTACACTGGAGGTGGATAATAAGGTGCATGAGGCTCATGGTTGACATTACTGACTTCATCTTTCTTTCCCTCAACTGATCCTTTGCTCGTCGCGCCTGGAACTATGAACTTCCCCGCCTTAATGCTATTATCGAGCTTCTGTCCTATCACTACAATCTTTGCAAACGGTTCACCTGACATGCTGAACAACTTGTCACAAAAGATCGATTTTTGAGTATCAATGAAAAGCCCGGAGATTTCTGACTCCTCTATCGACGGCCTAACCTGAGCGGCCATATCACTCCAGCGTTGAGCAAATTCTGTGTAGCTCTCATTAGGCTTCCTTTCTATGGCTTTCAGAGATTCCCTATTTTGGGCCAAGTCCACTAGGTACCTGTATTGGTCAATAAATGCCTTTGCGAGATCGTCCCAGGAACGAATGCGATGCTTATTTTCATCTGTTGAATCATCCTCCTTCTTTCCAGTATCCCATAGTAGCTTATTTTGACCTGCAGCTAGTGTTCCTGAGTCATAGTGCACCGGATTCTCACATGGGTCATGCGAACCCTCCCCTCGAGCTGTTGCATAATAGGATGTCGTGGGATAATAGAGATGTCCTAATGGCGTGTCATTGGCTGCATCAACATGCATTTTGCCATTGTTTTTTGGGTTCTCGACCTTTCCATCAGAACTGGTCGCTTTTCCATTAGCCATTCCTTCCTTTGTCGGGGTTTCTTGATCTGCTGTCAACCTGGCTATTGCATCCAAAGCTTGTCTTAATTGTTCCTTCATTTCATCCCTGTCCCGCTTCAATTCTTCAAATTCTTCCTGTGATGACCTGCCATTTCTCTAGCTTTTGACCGTGTGAAGTACTGATGTTGAGCTATCTTGGAACCTTTAGAACGGAACCACGAATTAGAAACCCCTTATTAATATACTTCAACCTCTAATTATTGCAAGTGATGTCATGATGCATGATAAATTATACCAAATTAAACATGAATGCAATGCACTTTTCTTTTTTTTCTTTTTTTTTGCCATAAGAAATGAAACGCATAAAACAACCCAGAATCCTCCATCGAAGTTTATGAATTTCACATCTCACATCTGGGCTTCAATTGCCTCAAACTAGTGCCCAATTAAAGCCCTTCATTTGTCGGCGTGCATAAATAATTATGATGACTGCACCATGCATGATCAATGCTTTGTGTGAATGCTATTTGCCATAGGACAATTGGAATGAAAGATACTTGATTAAGCTTTCTGAGACCAAATCTGATATATTACCAAAATATTCAATGAAAAATTTTCATTTTAAGTACAATGCAAGTTGACAACTTGGACTAAACTTCATGACTACCGAGTCTTCTTTTGTTGAATGAATTTCTTTTATTACGAGCAAGGAGTCATTGTCTCTTGTTCTTAATCAAGCATCTTTTACTCCGATTGTAATCTGGCAGATCCTACAAATGCACGTGAATGCTGAATGCTGAAAAAGGAACAGGAAAATAAGAAGACAAGGAAATGAATTAGTAACCACAAGGAAATTAAGTAAAAATAAATAATTGAAAATTAAAGAAAAATTCTGCCCCTTTTTATTTCCATGTTAACAAAATCTTTCATTTTCTCAAAAATCTAAAAGGACAAAAATGCCCTTGGGGCGGGTGGTCTATTTATTGAGACTAATATGGGCTACTCTCTCTACGGTCCTTGTTTTGGAAAAACGAGATGTAAGGGTAAGAGGTGTTCCTTTCGTGTACCAACTTATATGCTGGGTTAGTCCACACGTACTTAGTAGGTTCCCAATTTTGACCCGGCAAAGTCTCATTGGGTGGAGGTTTTTCGCACAACCTATACGGGGACCTGGTTAGTCCCACAAAGGTTTGCTTATTATACCTCCCAAAATCTAATCACGGTGGCAAAAATATAATGCAAGATGCAATCTAAGTGACGTATGTGAAGGAACAACTTACCATCACCCTAAAACTACACTTGACAGACCTAGTAACTAACCACAATAAGAGACAAAGAAAGCAACAAGATATGAGTGAAAATAGCAGAGATATCAAAGCATAAAAGCAACAATCACCAAAGCAAGCAAACCAAACAAAGCAACTTCTTTGATTAACCCTAGATCTTTGCTTAAACTAGGTGAGGCCTGACTCTCTAAAGTCCCCAGTGGAGTCGCCAAGCTGTCGAAACGACATTGGAAATGGAGTCGCCACTAATCTTTTTTTCTAAGGTGTGATTAGCCACCTAAAAGTCACTTAAGCTAAGTAAGGTCTATGGCTCGGCAATGGACCCACTAAACCTAAGGTCCGGTCTTTGTAACCTAAATCTAGGTTCAAGAGTCGATTACGCCCTAGGAAGGATCAGCACCCCCAGCACGCCCGTCAAGTGACGGTACCTCTAAGCCAAACTAGATCTAATTGCGGGTCAACAATAAAAGGTTGCTTTTAGTATGTTTCTAAAGAAAAAGGTAATTATACCGCTTCAAATCTTATTAATTCCCAGAAAAGAAACTACAAATGCTTAATGATGCATGAATTGGTGAATTTTAGTTAATCAGTAGACAACAGTATACTTGAAATTAACCCGAAATCCTTCCTACGCATTATAGGGGTATTTCGGGAATAATCCAATCTCGGAGCGGGATTTAAGAATTCGTACCCGAGTACATTTACTTGGAATCCACCCGTCATAGTAAAATACGGTTGTTTACTGACTCTTATTTGGGCTAACTCACATGAATGGCATTTTAAAATGCATGAAAAGGTCATTTTTATTTATATGTATTAATACGAGTCTACCCGAAATCAATTCCGTAAACCCTTCCCACGCATTATGGGGGTATTTACGAAAATGACCGGTCTAGAAAGGACTCCCGGAAATTCGTACCCAAGTACATTTATCCAAAAGGCCCTTCATCTCGGCAAAAGACAAATGTTAATTCATTTTAAGCATAATCAAAGTGACATATGATATATGTGATATGGATGCATGACTATTAATTTTACCACTAATTACAAATTATTACAAATTGAGAGGCTTTATCAAAGCCAAAGGTAAATTAAAGGAACAAAAGACTTAAAAGGGAAATGGAAGCCTAAAGGTCAATTGGACAAATTCGGGGACCCCTCTGCACATAAAGCAAGCAATTAGCAACATTCAGGGCTCAAATAGCTCAAATTAACAATGGAGCCATTTTCAAGCTTTTTGTACCAAGTTCAGGTCATTTAAAGGACTGACCTATTACCCTAACCCTCTTGTTTAGAGGTTCAGCTTCATTCGTCCTTCTCTATTCTAACCTACGCGGATACCCAATTGCACAATCATATCACCCATCTCCAAAATCAAGTAATAAATTGCATCCAAAATAAAATCCCTAAAGCAAGGGCCAAATTATGCTTAATCAAACAAAAGAAACCAAATCAAGGGGCAATACAAAATAAATCAAGAGATAGATTTCTAAATCAATGGTGAAATTGAATTAAACACAAATAAGGTACCAAATCAGGGACCATAATGTAAAAGGAAAGAAAGTGATGTCTTTATGTGAACAAAATTAAAAAATTTCAGGCACTTAAATGAACTCAAACACAAGTATGAAATTTCAAAGGTACTAAAACACCAATTACCCATAATTGAGTTCACCCTTCTCTTAGTTAAATAAATTTAAAAGAACAATTAAGCTTTTAAGATCAAGTCTTAATTCTCAAACTAAAATCAATTCCATGAGATTTCACTAATCCCTCCTTGAGTTAACTCTCAATTATAAGAAATAAAATCTTTAATTTCAAAGCCTAGATTCTTAAAATGAAAATTAGCTTAATATGACATGGAAATCGATCAACAAGCTAACTTCCATTTTAAGAATTTAAGCCTTAAATCAAAATTTTCATTTTTATACTCAAAAATCAACTCAAAAGTGATCTTGAATCCATCTTGAAATCAACTACGTTTAAAAATCAAAAACTTGAAAATAAAAACTTGAATTTTCTTTTAAACTTAAGTTAAAAATCCAAAGGAAATAATTATACCCAAATTCTAATTATGCTTTATTCTTTTCATTACATCATGGTCAATAAAAATCTCAACTTTAGCATGAAAGCATCAATTTAAGCATTTCAAAACGTAATTCTTTACCAAAACAAAAATTAAAGCATAAAAAGGTGAACTATAATCAAATCTATCATATTTTATCAACTAAAAATCATGCCTTCAACAACAGAAACAACTTTGAGCAAGATCATCACTTAAATCAACGAGTTTCCACCATAACCACATAAACACATATAAATTAACTATAAAATGATCTATCAATCATGAAATTAAAGCAAAACAACAAAGTTTTAAACAAATAGGCCCCAAATCATCATAAATGGAAACAAAAGGGATTTAATTGAAAAAAAAGGGAAAAAAGGATCTCACCTAAACGACGTCGCTTTGACCCAAACTCAATCCAATAAACGTGCTTCTTCTTCCATGTTCCCTTTTCCTCTTCGCGTCTCCTCTTCTTCTTCTTATTCGATGAATCCGCCTCTTCTTTTGTAAAAACCCTAGCCCTCGCGAACCACCTCTGCAACTCACGAGCTCTGTGTCCCCATCGCTCCCTTTTATCACGTTTCCTCTTTTCCCATTCTCCCTTTGATTCGTTGACCGGATTCCAAAGCTCTAGATCTATTATTGACAAGGCCCGATTTCACAAATCCAAGATATGCTTTCCACCGTCGACAAGTTTCAAAGCTCCTTCGAATCACCGGTGAGATCTCTTCCTTCTCTGTGTGTATTTATCTTTGGTCTGTGTGAAGAGGGAAAGATCCCGATGATCTTTCTAAATGGAAAACATCTCCTTTTCCCTTTTTTTTGTGTCAGTGGCAGAGAGGGAGGATAGAATGTGAGATTTCTCGTGTTGAGGGAATGAGAGAGATCCTTCTGTATTTTTTTTTTTAAAAAAATCCGAAGAGAGGGAGTGGGGTGGTCTGTTGTATGCGTTGATGGAGATGTGTGAGCCTGTGGAGAGAATTCTCCTTCTTTTTTTTTTTAGTGTGAGAGAGGTGGGAGGGTGATTAATTGTTTGTGTGTGTAGAAAAAAATCTGTGTGTGGAGAATCAAATAGAGAGAGATTGTCTAGGGTGTTCTGGAGAGTGTCCCGTGTCCAGGGACTATGGAGTCTGTTGGTGAGAAGGTTTCTGAAGAGGGAGAATTGGGTAGAGGGAGAGAGGGCTCGAGAATGAATGGAAAGATGGGAATGAATCTCCCTGTGAGAAGGTTCCCCGAGAGGATAGTCTCTAACCAATTCCTTTTTTTGTGGCCAGGTCATTAAAAGGATAAGAATGAGGAGGGAATGAGCTGGTCAGCAACCGTTTTTTTGATTCCCCTCCCACCTCAAGGTAATCTCTTCTTCTTTTGGTAGTTAACTATTTTGGCTAAGATTTCCTGCTTTGAATGCATTGGCATTTTGTGCGTTTCCTGCTGAATTGCCTGAATTGAGCTTGCTAGATGTTGCCTGCATTTTCTGAATTGTGGTTGTTTGTAAATTTGGAGCTCACTGTTTATTTAGCACAATAGGATGAAATTTGGTCTAGAAAATGCAGCAACATCCTGACCTTGGTATATGGTTCATGTGTGCAGGAGGTCGACAAACTCAATCAAAAGCATCTAAGACAAGTTGCTTGATCATTGGAACCATTTTAAGGAAAAACCAAGTGCTTGAAGAACAAGAGCCAATTTATAAGGGACATGAGGTGCACAAGGAAATGTGGAGTCATGGCATCCCATTTTTAATGTATTGAACCTAAGAAAATAAAATCTTTTTTTGTATTTTGCTATTTCCATTTTTTTTGTATTTTTGTAACATGTATGAGCTAGGACTTGAAAAATGCAATAAAAAAATGAACATTCTCCCCTTTTTATTTTCCATTCACATTTTTTGGATTTTTTTGTATTTTTGGATTTTTGAACCTAATCAAATTAAAATTCAAATGCTATGTGAACTAAATTGCTAAAAATTATGAATTGACTCAAATGCTTCCTAATTGCAAATTAAGAAACAAAAATGATTTAAACAAAGGATTAAAATGCAACAACACTAAATCACTAAATGAAGTTAAGCCATGAAATATGCAAAAATACTAAAGGTGCACATGCTAAGATTTTTTTGTGTTTTTCAAATGCCATCTAGATGACTAAGAATGAATTAACTAATCTAAATTAAAAGTGAACCTAAAATGACCAAAATGCCCTCAGTGTAAGAAAATGACCAAAATACCCCTGGACATGCAAATGACCAAAACGCCCCTATGTGACCCTTATGCCAATTAAGAAATAAATTGATTTAAACTAAAGGATATAGGATAAAAATGGGTGTCTACAGGGAGGGCAAACTGAGAAATGTAGACAACACCTTCCGATGAGGAAAGGCAAACTGGTGAACTTAAACGACACCTTCCGATGAGGAAGGACAAACTAGTAAACTTAACAACACCTTTCGATGAGGAGGGTCAAACTGGTAAGCTTAAACAACACCTTCTGGTGAGGACAGGCAAACTAGGGATTTAAACAACACCTTCCGGTGGGGAAGGGCAAATTGGTTAAAGTAGACTTAATCAACACCTTCCGATGAGGAAGGGCAAACTGGGAATTAGACCACACCTTCCAGTGGGGAAGGGCAAATTAGGTAAAGTAGACTTAGACAACACCTTCTGATGAGGAAGGGCAAACTGGGAATTACATAACACCTTCCGGTGGGGAAGGGTGAATTGGGTAAAGTAGACTTAAACAACACCTTCCGATAAGGAAGGGCAAACTGGGAATTTAAACAACACCTTCCGGTAGGGGAGGGCAAATTGGGTAAAATAGACTTAAGCAACACATTCCGATGAGGAAGGGCAAATTGGGAATTTAAACAACACCTTCCGGTGGGGAAGGATAAATTAGGTAAAGTAGACTTAGACAACACCTTCCGATGAGGAAGGGCAAACTGGGAATTAGACAAAGCAAGACTGATCTTTTGACTTTTCAATTTTTGACCAAAACCCTGATTAATGCAATGATAATGGAATGATGCATGCAAAGGTATTTATTTTAATTTATTTGATCAGTAAACAGCGGTATACTTGAAATTAACCCGAGACCCTTCCCACGCATTATGGGGGTATCTCGGGAATAATCCAATCTTGGAGCAAGGACCAAAAATTCGTACTCGAGTACATTTATTTGGGGCCCACCCGTCATCGTAAAAAAACGACTGTTTACTGATTATTACTTTGCTAAATCACATGAATGACAGTTAAAATGCATGAGAGACTGATTTTAATTACATGCATTAACACAAATCTACCCAAAGTCAACTCCATAAACCCTTCCCACGCATTATGGGAGTATTTAGGGGAGAGACTGGTCTAGAAGGGGCTCCCGGAAATTCGTACCCGAGTACATTTATCTAAAAGGCCCTTCATGTACCTCCGTAACCCGAAGCTAACCAGCGTCGTCGCCTTGCATCACCATGTACCTCCGTAACCCTAGACAATCTCGGGTACATTTATCTAAAAAGCCCTTCTTCTTCGTTGAATCCGCGCTGAAACCTAGCTCTTTAACCAGCGTCGCCGTCGCCTTGCACCACCATGTACCTCTGTAACCCGAAGCTCAAACCACCCTTAAACGACTTCCCTCTTCTTCCTCTTCACAGATCTGTCCTCAAGACCTCCAAACACCCATCGAATCCACCTAAATCTAAGGTAAACCGAAAGCCAAAGTCTGAAATCACCCAAGCTCTGCTCGAACCACCACCGCAAACTTCCTCGCAATGACCAAAGCTAGCTTCTTTCTACTCTCTTTCCTAGATCCTAATCGAAGTTCAAAAGAAAAACTTCCATAGAGAAGCCCAGGGACCTAAATCTCGAAGCCTGAAACTCAATTTCCCGGCGGCCCGATTGTGACCTTAATCAGTCTCCTCTCTCTATGCTTCCAAACCTCTCAAGCAATTTTACTAGATTCCCAAATTGATTTTCCCGTGAAATCCTAGGAAGACCGAAGCCTCCAAGAAGATTCAAACTAGACCCGAGGGAAGGAATCCAGGTTGGTAAGCTTTTTCTTTTGAAAATTTCTTCTCAGTGCTTTTTCTTGGAGAAAATTGATGATAGAGGGAGAAAGTCTAGTGAAGAGCGGGATTTAGGAGAGAGAGTTCCTAGTGTAGAGAGAATAGAGAGAACCCGTATGAGAGGAGGAGAGAATCTGTTGAAAGGAATTTTTGTGTATATCTCTCCCAATTCAGTGTGTAGAATCCTTTCTTATCCTTCCCTTCATTCCATTTCTGTTTTTCTTCCCCTTTTCTTAGCTAACAGATTTTTTTGTCCTCTTCTGCAGCTGAATTCATGAACCTGTGGAGATATGATCAAGGAAAAAATGGCATGTGTGGGAAGGTTGTTGAGCTGGCATGGTGAGTTGGATAAATTCTGTTGCTCAGGTAATTATTCCACAAGTTCTCTTACTAATTTCACTCTCTCTATTATGCAGGACTTCCCTTTAAGTTAGCCAACATGGCTGTAGCAAATTCAACCAAAGCAATGGTAAATCTCTCTCGTTGGTAAATTTTCTTTCC
Source organism: Corchorus olitorius (assembly GCA_001974825.2). Taxonomy (NCBI): domain Eukaryota; kingdom Viridiplantae; phylum Streptophyta; class Magnoliopsida; order Malvales; family Malvaceae; genus Corchorus; species Corchorus olitorius. Next base: position 3,711 of record AWUE01021015.1, on the reverse strand, counting down.
CCTTCTGTTAACTGTATAACTGCTTGAAATTGGGTGTATTTGATGTGTTTGTCCTGTTTTTTCCTTTGCTAGCCTTGGTAATGCTTTAAAATGAAATGTATGGCGAATGCAAGGATGCCTAGTACTTTATTTCTAAGTGAAATTAAATAACTAAAATGCATGAATTTAAAAAGACTGTCCTGTATGTTGATAATGCTTTGTTGATGATGCAATGTTAAATTACTTTGAATGCCTATAAAAAATGCTAAACTAGGCATGCTGCTAAGATTGAATGAATGCACTAAGCTCTCTTTTTGGAATTTTGATGAATGCCAATGGGTGTATGCAAAACGTTGAAATGTAAATGCATGGGGATCTTTTTGTCTTTGTGCATAAACAGGCTCTACTTTCTTGCTTCCGTATTTCCCCTTTTTGAATTCATTGTCTAGTAATTCATGGTGATGATACTGTTCTGTTGCTCTGCCTCGAACTCATGAATTCTGAACCTGTATGCTTGCTGCTTCGACCAATGGTGACTGTGTGAATGCATTCATAAGAGCTTGATCTAATGTTGTTGTCTATTGTATCTGCGTAACGGTGCAATATTGCGACATGATAAAACACTGGATACTTGACACTGCCCCCATTTCTTTCTGTTTCCTTCCTACACCGCTTTGTGTTTTATGCTTGCTTGCTTGCTTGCCCTTTTGCTGTTTTGTCTCTTACTGCATTGTTCGCTCCAAGTACATGCTTGTTGGATTGAATGCTGCAAAAGGGTGTTCTGTTTTTGCGTTGCTTGCTGCCTTGGTCCTTAATGATCATGAACTTGAATTCTGTTGCATCTGATTCATTTGCCTAGCTCTGAAAACTAGTTATTTCCTTGCCTTAGGATTCATTTTGCTTTGCCTCTTGCTAAACTAGTTTTGTGACTGTTTTGCTTTGCCTTGATGAGTTATTTGCCATTTTGAACTTTGTTGTCCCACTATTTTGATAACATGTCCAGTTTAAAGGCTTGTGACCTGCTTGCAATGGCTGAAAGTTTCTCAAATGAAGGCAAATAGCATATTCATGGTAAGTGAAGTGTGGCAACCCTAATCAAAGTTGTGGAGTACCAAGTGACAACAGCCAAGAAGATAAATCCACTTTGAAACTTGTTTTTCCATTTTTCTGTTTTGGTATTTGAGGAACAACAAGAAGAATGTAAAGCTAAACATGAAAGATGAAATGTAAGCCAACAAAAATTAAATTAGAAATGGCATCTTTATGTATTTTGCAATTTCTATGGTTTTTTGTACTTTTTGAATGCAATGTATATATTATTTTGTGAATGGAAAATGAGAAATGGAGATGCAAACATTTTTATTTTTTGCTTTTCTAGTGAATGCCATCTAAGGTAATCTACTAAAACTAAATGCTAACATCCACACGCTAACTTAAACAGGTAAGGGATCAAATGACCAAAATGCCCCTGATGATCCCAATGCCAAAATAAGAAATAAATTGATTTAAATTAAAGGATACATGACAAAAATGGTTGTCTACAAGAATGATGGTCATGACCCTTCCATTCGCTTTAGCTATGATAACTATGATGATGAAGAAGGTTCGCTTTAGCTATGATAACTATGATGGTGAAGAATGTTAGTGCATGACTATTATAGTTTCAATTTATGTGTTCCTTAGTAGTTAATTAGCCTTCCACTTACAAATCAGACTTTGAAATTTATCTATGAACTAATAATATGATAATGTCTCTTAAAGAAGATTGATAGGTATGATATATTAGATTCGTTGTATATCCTCAGGATTTCCTGGTGAAATGAAAGTTTCGATGATCTATACCCTTATTAATGACAATGATGATGGGTTTGAGTTGATTGTGGCAATGAGGGCCAAGGCCAACAACAAGTATACTCCTGTGAATTTAGCTCAACATACGTACTGGAATCTTGGTAACCATGACAATGGTGATATTCTGTCTGAAATTTTATAACTTGGAAACTGAGGTATAATATATGGGTAATTATTTGATATACTGGCGGTGTAGATTTTGGACTCTACAGTGGGTTGTGGAGTTGACATATGTCCTTTTTTTGAATTAATTAAGTTTTAAATATTTCAATCTACTCCCTAAAGGACACATGTCACCCTTCAGGACCCGCATGTGTAGTTTGTTAAACTCCACTGACGGTGTATTGAATAATTTTTCATAATTTATTCGTACCAAATAAATTTTTCTTTTGTTCAATAAAGGATGTTAACTAAGATACGATTTGAACATGAAGTTTAGTCCAAAATAAATTTTGTATTTATTTTATGGGCAAATATGGATTTATAAATATTGATTATGGTAGGATTTTAGAATGAATATTATATATGATTATATGTGTTATTTAGCCTCAATTGTGTGGTAACTCTCACAGACTTGAGTCTATAGGATCATCACTCTAAAAATTAAAAGAAAAAAAATAAATTATCAGAATTTTTGTGAAAATAAGTAATTGTAATCAACTAAAATATCTTTCGTCTTTAGAGCAAATTTTCAATCTAAGACCAGTAAATAGACCAAGACAATATTTCTTACCGGGCATAAAAGCTTTGATATAAAGGAAACATTATTTCTTCGTTGGTTTCCATTGAGTTCGGTTGCTTGGGCCATTTCTAAAATTAGGATTTTGGTGGGTCGACCCCAACTTAGTGGCCCAAAAGTCTATTCTTCGAATAAAATTGGCCTGTTGTTTCACATTTCCAAGACTACAAGAAAAGAACAAAAAAGAAGCAATTTCTACTTTAAAGTTTTGTTCTTTGTCTACAAATTTGAGCTTTATGAATCAAAAACATAAGATTACAATAAAAATTACAATAAAAAAGGCATGCGCCCTTCTCTGCCCTTGCACAAATCAAATTTTGATTCCTACTCCCTAAATGCAAGCCCCATTCCCTATTGTCTATAACAACCATTTTTGGCAAATTAAAAACTAGGAAGATAGTTCCCTCGGCTTTCTTTTAATCCTAACAAGTGGATCGGCCCACGCTGGCGCGTCGGGCGTTCAGCAATCTATTTCTTTGAACATTTTTTTTCTAATTAAATTGTTTGATACTTAGGAAATTTCGAAAGTACTATGATTTTAAATGTGTTGCATCTTTAAAAGGCTATACTATTAACATTGAGCATATTTAGCAATGAATTAAAAATATTAGTTTGTACATGGATAGGTGCAATAGCTTCAATTTTATTTCCTTCTCTAAAGTGTGTAGCACTTAAATAAAAATTAAGTTTACTCTCTTCTTCATATGGACATGAAAGGCTTGAAAAGATGTTACAATTCTATATAATTAAGGGATATAGGTTTTATTATAACGTTTATGTGAAAGGAAAGGATAATTACAAAAAAGGGCTTAAGGGTAAGAATTGGCTAAAAACTAACCTAGGGTCTTCTTAGTAATTTGGCAAGTGAAAAAAGACTAAAAAGGGCAAAAAAAGTTCAAATAGAGCCTCTTCATCGATCCTCAAAAGGGGCCTTTGGTAAATTTTCTGGGTCTTTCAAATACTATTTAGTATATATATGCACATATAATTAATATATAATTAAAACACACTTAATCATAAATGTAAAAATAGTAAATTACAAAAAAGGGCAGTAGGAAAAGAAAATGAGGAAATTCATCGAGGGCCTTTTAGTCACCTGAAAAATGCGAAAAGCAAAAAAAAAAAAAAAAAACCCAAAAAGA
>AWUE01021014.1:0-79800 GCA_001974825.2 Corchorus olitorius | reverse complement strand
TTACCGATTCGACTCCTTTGCCGGAATTCCAAAAGATTGGTGCTATAAATGTATCTCCAATAATGGTTGATTCATGGGTAAACTATGGTCGACATTTTTCATTCCGTCTTCATTTCTATTTGGGTGGGTTTTTTCTTTCCTAACATTTCTCTGAATTGGTTTCACCTGGACTCCGTTCTGTTTCCTAAAATTTCTAGGTAGACGTTGATAAGATCCTTCCATTTAATTTAGCAGCGCCTTAGGATGACATAGCCTGAAGTGGTGAGATTTCACTTCTCACCGCAACATTTTGAGGTAAATTTGGATTAATTTGTTGATTATATTATTTGATACTTAAATTTAACATTTCCTTATTCCTATTTTATTTTACAAAAAAATTGTTTTTTATTTAATATTCAATTTCCTTCTTATTAAGGTTTCTATTAGTTGCTTATGTTTGGTATATTTCCACCTTTCCAAAAGCACAGTTAGCCAATGCTGAGTACAATCATTTTGTAATGCATTGTGTAAATTACATATGCTCCTGCAAATGCTCTCAACTAATTCAGTTTTCCTACGACAACTATACATGCTCATTGACTACAAAAAATTAGGTTTTCCTTATGCAGAAGCCATTCCACCTACCCGAATTCATTAATTTAACAATTGCAATCAAGATTAAAAAAATACCGCAACGTACTATGTTTTTTTAGATAATCAGCATACATTTCAAGCAACAATTAATATTAGGTTTATTTTGATGAATTACCTAGAGATGGAGGAGTAGAATATTATCTTTATTTTGATGAATTACCTAGAGATGGAGGAGTATAATATTAGCTTTATTTTGATGAATTACCTAGAGATGAAGTAGAATTTAGGTAATACTCTTTTCGAATGAAAGAGAAGCCATGTGTTTTGTTTTATATATGCGAATTATTTGTTTCGATGTATGAGTTTCTCCTAACTGATTAAATTACAACTAATGCAATATCCTCTTACTAACCGACTTAAACAACTACAAAAAAATAGCCCTAATAAGAAGATGACTGTAGCGCAAGCGCAGGCTGCCCTACTTGTATATAGTATATATATGGCTGAATAGCCACTTTTGCCTCATTTACTTTGCAAAATTAGGACAAATTGCCCCCTAAACTTTAAATTGTGCCACTTTACCTCATGAATTTGTAAAATCAGGCCAATTTACTCCCTGACTTGATGGTTGACTAACGGATTTGTTAAGTTCCACCAAATTTGCCGACGTAGCTTTTCCACGTCAGCGCTCCTGTGGGCCCCACTGTAGCATTTAGGGTCATGTGGGGCCCACATGAGCGTTTACGTGGAAATGACACGTCAGCATAAGTTTGCAACGTCAACAAATCTGGTGGATTGGTCTGATTTGACAAATTTATGGGGTAAAGTGGCACAATTTAAAGTTAAAGGGGCAATCTATCTTAAATTTGCAAAGTACAAGAGGCAAAGGCTATTCAGCCTATATTATATCTGCGATTGTTAAGATCAAATTGGTATTTTTATTGATGTTGCGCCAAGGTTTTTGAAATCAGACCGGTCATGGAACCGGTGAAGGGTTCGATCAACGGCTTGACCAGTCCGATCACTAGTCTGGTCTAGTGAGGAAACTTGAGGTCAAAAAAAGAATTTTATATATAATAAATATTAATTGTTGCATTATAATGACATAAAAAAGTTTTTGATAGAGTGGTTAAATAGTTTCTAATTTTTTTACTATGTTGTGGGTTCAAATCCCACTATCAATAAATTCTTGTTCAAAATTTAAAATTTTAAATCTAGTCAATATGTCTAAAACCGATCAAAATCGGTCCGATCCCCTACCGATCAAAATCGGTCCGATCCCCTAGTCTAACCGGCGATTGAATTGGTCAATACTTGACTTTATTCACTGACCAGAAAGTGACACACTGTCCAGACCGAATATACGTATCGCGTACCGTATGATAATGATAACTATTTAATCAAAACCTACCATTAAATGATAACTATTTTGAGTGCACTCAAAATTAAAAAAAAAAAACCTACCATTAAATGCTAACTATTTTGAGTGCACTCAAAATTATAACCAACAACCTCAATGAATATGGTGTTGAATAGCGTAAGGTTCGACCTTTCCTAACCAGTAGTAATTAAGTCGGACGCGTCAATTGCCATAGAAACATCTATAGAGAAGAGACCATATCAATAATCTTGGCATCTTGAACTTGAAACTTCAACACATTAGACGGTTGCCCCCATACCCTTCTACTTTTGACTCTTGGCCAATATCATCAATTAATTCTCAGAACAAAAAATCAAACCAAAGCAAAGTATCAAAACGTCTTTTTCCCTTCAACTGCACTTCCAACGATTCACGAACCCACCAACAAAATAACACAAACCCCTCTTTTAACCGTCCCCGCCATTTCATATCTTTTGAAACCCCCCTCTCTTGTTGGTGGCAAAAAAAAGAACTCCTCTTTTGTTTCCCATTTACAAGTTTCTGTAGGAAAATATTCATACATACTCTACTAAGATTATACGGTAAGTTTTCTTTTGCTTTGATTTAACCCTTTTGTCTTGTTTATGTCTTGCCTTTTTTGGCTTTTAAGTTGGGGATATAAGATTCCATTGCTTTGTTTTGCAGTTTCTTCTCTAATGTGATATGCTCCTCTCTTCACCTTTTAGTACTTTCTGACTCCTTTTTCCGGGGAACTCCTTGCTTTGATCATATTATATTTTTAATTTTTGGGTTTCTTTCGTCACCCCATGGCTTGGACCAAACTGAGATCGCTTTTCTCTTTGCTGAATTTCCAGCGCATGTTGCAGGTTTGTTTCTTTTCTTTGGTTGATTATTGATATTTTAAATATTTATTTATTTGTAAATTTGAGTAACAATGCATTATTAAGTCATAATAATTGATAACCCCTCTTTTTCGTTCTATTAATTTCTTGTTATTTTCTTTTTATTGGAGAAACTAAAATTACTCCAACTTATTAAAATTCTTGCTTCAAAAACTACAAATGGAAAATAATGTTTAGGAAGTTTCTCTGTCCTGCATGGAACCAAGAGTGGTATATAAATCTTAGTAATTTATGACCGAAAATAAAATTATTAGACTTTTTCTATTGCCTCTTTGACCAAAAATAGATATTTGTGATGAAAGATGGACTTTTCTAAATTCTAGAACCCTTTTTGATTTTTTTGGCTATTGTTCTAGAACAATTTGATATGGGTGAATTAATGGTTATATTTATTTGTCTGCTTAATTAAAGATTAACATATTCAAAGCTTTTTCAAGTTAACTAGTTTTCTAGTTATTTGGTATCAAGGTATGCCTACCAATTTGTAACTTTAAAAACAATGATTTATGGCTCAAGACATATTGAATCACCAAACATAGAATTAAAAGTATGAAACTTTTGCAGATTTGCAGACATGGGTAGAATTCAAAGTGACTTGAGCTTTGGAAAATGAGATTTAAACATATATAAGCAACTAAGGGAAACAATTTGATTTAGTATAACTATATAAATTTTGTAGAATAATATTTGAGTAGATCAAACTGAAACTTTTGTGTAATACTGGATTTTGAGTATATTAATTTCTATTCTGCACATATAATTATTCAGAAGCGGCGACAAGAACGGGAGCAACAGGCAGAGTCAGGGAGAAGTAGAGAAGCTGAGATTGGAAGACATTACATCAAAACGCATGGAGCCAAAGTTGCAAAGGATCACATGCATGATTGGATAATTTTGATGCTTCTTGCAGTAATAGAAGTTGTTCTATTTGTGATCCATCCATTTTACCGATTTGTTGGAAAGGATATGATGACTGACCTCAAGTATCCCATGAAATCCAACACTGTCCCCATCTGGTCTGTTCCTGTAAGTATTAAAGTGTGACTAATGACTATATATATATATGTATATATATGTATATATATGTTTGGTTTCTGTCTTGTGCTTTGTAAAAGATTTAATGTGTTTCATTTTTCACTCTGCTTGATTTCATCAGATGTATTCTGTTTTGTTACCAATCTGTGTCTTCCTTTTCGTCTATCAAAGGAGGAGAGATGTCTATGATCTACACCACAGTGTTTTAGGTAATCACATTTGGCTTGGTTTTGTAGGGAAAATGCAGAAAAAGTAGACACATAATTGAATATATAATATATATATATATATATATAATGACATGTATCTTGATGTTCATGGGCAGGCCTCTTGTTTGCTGTATTGATTACTGCTGTGATTACGGATGCCATTAAAAATGCTGTTGGTCGCCCACGACCAGACTTCTTCTGGCGTTGCTTTCCTGATGGAAAGGATGTAAGCCCTGTTCTTCTCCGCAACTGCAAATCTTATATGCCTACTTTCAAGTTTTTAAAGCCATAAATGAGCTAGCGTGAGTGTGAAAATGGGTATTTTTTTCCTTTTTTGTCTAATCTTTTAGGTTTATGATCGATGGGGAAACGTTATCTGTCATGGAAACAAAGCTGACATAAAAGAAGGACATAAGAGCTTCCCAAGTGGCCATTCGTCATGTAAGCAGTTGCAGAAAAGCATGATAATGAAAGTTAGAAAGACTTAATTAGGAATGAAATATGGATGATAATACAATATGCCGTCAATGTAGAATTTTAGTATTTAGAATCTACAGGCGAGTTAAGAATTATTTTTTTATTTTATTTTATTTTATTTTTTTGCCAGGGGTTAAGGAGTTGACACGTATTGCATTTCTTAATTAATTCTCTTTAAAATTAAAAACTATTCCCTAAAACCGTATGTGTAGTCTGCTTAACTAAATTGATAATGTATTATATAATTTTCCATCAAATATTTGCTGCTCAGAATCTATTCATAGGATTAATTTGGTTTGGTGGAAGTGCAGGGTCATTTGCAGGATTAGGATTTCTGTCGCTCTACTTATCTGGAAAAATCAAGGTGTTTGACCGCAAAGGTCATGTAGCCAAACTCTGCATCATTATTCTTCCTCTGCTTGCAGCATCTCTTGTTGCCATTTCTCGAGTTGATGACTATTGGCACCATTGGAATGATGTGTTTGCTGGTGGCTTTCTTGGCCTTGTTGTGGCAACATTTTGCTACCGCCAGTTCTTCCCAAACCCATATGACGATGATGGTAAACCCTTCATTTTCTTCTTTCTTTCCATTAATTACAATGTGAAATTAGATAAAAGATTCATTGTTTCATGTTTATACCAATTATTATTGCTGCCTCAGGATGGGGCCCTTATGCTTATTTCGAGGCGCTAATGGAGGAGTCAAATAGGAATAATGCCGAAGCTTCTCAGACTACAAATGCACTTCATGTGCAGGCCATGGAGGTTATTCATGTTGTAGATCATCAAACACATCCATCCAATGGTGATAACTTTTCATCACCACATTTAGATTTGGACCAAAGCTCCAGATTAGATGATTTAGAATATGGAAGGAGGTGAAACTATAGCTAGCTAGCATGTGTATATACAAGCAATATATATGTCAATATCTGACAACTTTAATATGTCAACCATATTTTGAGTTTTCCTTTCTGAAGAAACATGGTTCTTTCCTTTTCTTTTTAATCTTGGCTCCATGAAAATTATATTTTGACTTTTCCTTTTTGAAGAAACATAGTTTTTTCTTGTTCATTATCTTGTCTCCATGAAAATTATATTGACTTTTCCTTTTTGAAGAAACATAGTTTTTTTCTTTTTCATTATCTCGTCTCCATGAAAATTATATTGACTTTTCCTTTTTGAAGAAACATAGTTTTTTCTTTTTCATTATCTCGTCTCCATGAAAATTATAGAGTTTTTATAAGTTGTCTACTTAAATAGTATACTTAGAGGTCAAATGAAGATCAAGCTCATCAACATTGTGTAAAATGAGAACTAAACTGATAATATATCTTGATATATTTTGCTATTAGCCTTACTTAATTAAGGATATTGAGTTTCTTGCACTCTATAGTCAACAAATTCCAAATAGTTTAAAGGAGGAATGATATATGTTATGTCACTTGAATTAGCATCTTATATATAATTGAACAGAGCAATTTAAATTCAGAAAGAAAATGTTATTCTAGCTATTCGTATTATTCATCATTGTCATATATATTTTTTTTTCAATCATCATTGTCATATTGAAATAATTTAGAAACCACATACACAAATTCACAATAATTTTTTTTGTGAAACAAATTCGCAATATGATGATATGTGAACTTATCTATGAATTGATCATTGATCATTATAATTACTTGATTAATAAATCAAATTAGGTAATCATTGCTTTCATGCTGTCATTTCTTACCACTTTCTTTTCCTTTTATAATTACAAGACACAGTGCACTCACTACGTGAGTGGTTTATGACAGTTTTTTTTTTTCAATAGATAATTTTTTTAAATGATATAAATAAACTTAAATATTATATTTATCCTCTAATGGATAGTTTTTATTTAAGATAGTTTTTATGTTATTTTGAATTTTTTAAAAACTGAGTTTGTCTCCGAATCAACTCATGAGACAAACTCAGGTTATGCCTTTATAATTAGTATAGATAAATAAATTTAAATATTATATTTATCCTCTAATGGGTAGTTTTTATTTAAGATAGTTAGATTTTTTTTTACTAGTCCTCACTTTCACGTGCGTTGCACGTGACCCAATATGTTTCAAAGAAGTCTATTATTAGAGCTGGCAAAATTTCACCCGAGTGCGGGTATTCGACTCGATCACATGAAACCGAACCTTATCCAACCCGATTCGACCAAAAAATCCACTCAATCCAAAAACCGAAATGACCTGACCCAAATCCTTAAAAAATCGAAAGCTCAAACTCGAAATTATTTGAACCATATGATCCAAAACTGAAAAAATACTTGAACCAAAATTGACCAAAACCCAAATGACCCAACATTTGAGCGATCCGAATCCAACCCAACCTGAAACTGAAAATTAACAGAACTCTTATAACCCAAAATTTCCTTAACCCGAAACTGACCTAAACCAAATCCAACCCGACCAGCCCATTTGTATATACATTGGGTTTTACTATCAAAGTAACATAAGAAATTATCCCACACAAAGAAAAATATTAACAACGTAAAACATCAAATTTAAATCCACATCAAGAGTTACATTTATCAAGCAAAAAATTAATTATAAGTCAAATAAAATAATTGCACGTTAGAGATTAACAAATTTTAATCATAATACATTATTATAAACTATCAATTGGTAAGATGTCAATCATGATAACTTTTTAAATTAAAATGGTAAAAATAAAATAATTATAAAATATTAAATTTAATTAAATGAAAATAGTGTTTTTAGTAGAATAAAACTGTATATTAAAAGAATTTAATATATCCAAATTTTTATTGAAAAATAGTAAAATGGTAAAAATAAAGTAATTATAAAATATTAGATTTAATTGAATAAAAATAGAGTTTTTAGTAGAATAAAACTATAATAATTAAGTAATGGCAGTTAAGAAATTTATTTGACAAATAAGGGTATAATAGACGATTGAAAAGTTTTACAGGTGAACGTACTTTTTAATATAGTACTAGTGTTCACTTCCACGTGCGTTACACGTGACTATCGTGTTTAAATTAAAAGAAAAATAAAATAATAATTGAAATAAATTATAAGTAGAGTTGTCAGAACCTAATCCAAACTCGATAACTTGCTCAACCCAATCGAACCCGATTTTATCATAAAAAGTAAACGACCCAAACTCGTCATATCCAGACCCGACAAACCCGTAACCCGAATAACCCGAGAAGTTAACCCTATGACCCAATGATATTATAAACTAAAATTATGTTTTATTCAATAAAATCCACATTGTTATAATTTTTTAACCAGGATAATTATCATTTATCCAAATTCTAATATATCTAAGTTTTTAATTAAATTAGTAAAATGATAAAAATAAATTAGGTATAAGGATATAAAATTTAATTAAACAAAAAATAGAGTTTTTAGTTGAGTAAAACTATAAAAGTATATTTAAAAAATTCTAATATATATAAGTTTTTAATTAGAATAGTAAAATGGTAAAAATTAAATAGTTATAAAGATATTAGATTTAAGTGAATAAAAATAGAGTTTTTAGTTGAGTAAAATTATAAAAGTTTAAACAATGGCAATTAAGAAATATATTCGAAAAATAAGGGTATAATAGGTGATTCAAAAGTTTTACAAGACTTCGTACTTTTTAATATAGTTCTAGTTTTCACTTCCATGTGCGGTGCACGTGACCAATTGTGTTTAAATTAAAATAATATATACTATATATTATTTTTAGTGGCTATGGAAATTACTTAAAGGCCAAATAGAGGATTAATGTGGTGGCTTCTTTTGGCTTTTTTTGGTCTTTTCTCACTTTTCAGGTGACTAAAAAGGCCCTCGATGAATTTCCTCCCTTACTTTTCCTGCTACCCTTTTTTGTAATTTACTATTTTTATATTTATGATTAAGTGTGTTTTAAATACATATTAATTGTGTGTGGATATTAGGATTTACATGTTCAACTCCTCTGCCGGAATTCCAAAGGACTGGTGCTATAAATGTGTCTTCAATAATGGTTGATTCATGGGTAAACTATTGGCATTCCAGTTCTGTTTTCCTTTCGTCTTCATTTCTATTTGTGTGGGTTTCCTCTTCCCTAACATTTCTCTGAATTGGTTTCACATGGATTCCGTTCTGTTTCCTAAAATTTCAAAATGGACGTTGATAAGATCCTTCCATTTAATTTAGCAGCGCCTTAGGATGACATAACCTAAAGTGGAGAGTTTTCACTTCTCACCGTAACATTTTGAGGTAAATCTGGATTTATATTATAGTTAGCCAATGCTAAGTACAATGATTTTGTGATGCATTGTGTAAATTACATATGTTCCTGCAAATGCTCTCAACTTATTCAATTTTCCTACGACAACTATACATGCTCCTTGACTACAAAAAATTAGGCATTCCTTATGCAGAAGCCAAATTCTTTCACCTACCCGTGTTCATTAATTCAACAAGTGCAATCAAGATTAAAAAATGAGCGCAGCATACTATGCTTTTTTAGATGATCAACATATATTTCAAGCAACAATTAATATTAGCTTTATTTTGATGAATTATCTAGAGATGGAGGAGTAGAATATTAGCTTTATTTTGATGGATTATCTAGAGATGGAGTAAAATTTAGATAATGCACTTTTAGAATGAAAGAGAGGTCATGTGTTTTGCTTTATATATACGAATTATTTGTTTCGATGTATGAGTTTCTCCTAACTGATTAAGTTATAGCCAATGCAATATCTTCTTACTAACCGACTTAAACAACTACAAAAAATATAGCCCTAATAAGAAGATGACTGCAGCGCAAGCGCAGGCCGCCCTGCTTGTAATTGAAATTAATTATAAGTAAAACTGTAAAATCTGATCCAACCTCGATAACCTGTCCCAATCTGACCGAATCCGATTTGACCAGAGAAATTAAACAACCCGAACCTGCCCTATCCAGACCCGACAAACTCGAAACCCGAATAACCCGAGAAGATAACCCGATGACCCAAGAATATTATAAACTAAAATTATGTTTTATTCAATAAAATACACATTGTTATAATTTTAACCATTTTAAATAAATTTAAGAATTAAACATTTAAAAATTTAAAGGCTGACCCAATTGATACGAGTCCTAAACCTGAAAAATCCAAAACGCGAATGATCTAAAACCCGAGTAACCTGAGGCCAAAACCCGGACCTGCATGACCCTAAATTCAGCAGACCCAAGACCCGAATGACCTGAATCCAGATGAGCCGAAACTCGAATGATCTGAGAAAATTACCTCACTCATATGACATGGACCCAGATGAATATGACCCGAAACCCGTCCAACCCGCCCAATTGACTCCTCTAACTTATTTTTTTTTGCGTCAACTCCTCTAACTTTATAAGTGAAAGGAAATAATTGCATGTTACTCTTCTTTTTATTTTTAAAAACTTTAAATTCTTGTTATACATATATTAAACTATCAATACACACTCCAAAATTGAAAAAGGTCAATCACAATAATTAAATTTTAAATAAATTTTTAACTTAATTATTTTAAAAAATGATGAATAATTAATGATTAGGTAAATTATTTTAAATTTTAAACTTGATAATAAGATTTTTGTTAGTTTATATTATAATTTTTTTTTGTTCAAATTAGTTTATATTATAATTGAAAAAAAGTCTCCAATTTTTTAAAATTAAAATATTTATAAAAATATTGAATTTAATTAAATAAAAATAGAGTTTTTAGTAGAATAATTGTAAAAGTTTATTTCTTAAAAAAAACTGTAAAATTTAATCAATGTCATTTAAGAAATATATTTTAAAAATACTAATATATCTAAGTTTTTTAATTAAATTAGTAAACTAATAAAAATAAAATAGGTATAAGGATATTAGATTTAATTAAATAAAAATAGAGTTTTTAGTTTTTTTTTTGCCAAAAAATAGAGTTTTTAGTTGAGTAAAACTATAAAAACATATTTAAAAAATTCTAATATATATAAATTTTTTAATTAAAATAGTAAAATGGTAAAAATTAAATAGTTATAAGGATATTATATTTAATTAAATAAAAATAGAGTTTTTAATTGAGTAAAACTATAAAAGTCTAAACAATGACATTTAAGAAATATATTCGAAAAATAAGAGTATAATGAGCGATTCAAAAGTTTTAAAAGAGTATATACTTTTTAATATAGTATAGATAGATATAGATATAGATATAGATTTTGAATTTTTTAAAAACTGAGTTTGTCTCAAGTCAACTTGTGAGACAAACTCAGGTATTGCCTTTATAATTAGTATAGATTATTATATTCTTCAGTGGCACCTCATTCACATATATGTTTACCAATTGCCCGAACATAATGATCTCTTAGAACAAAGGCGCTCTAGCAATTTGACATGGCCGAACATGTTACACATAAGTGGTCAAGGAAATCAATGCATGGATTTCAGACTTTAAGCACTAATATAATTAATGTATATATATATGTTGATAAATAAAAAATACAGCATACAATTACTTAGGCAATGAAAGGTTTTAGAGCTGCTTTTATTTCTTTTTTTGTTTTTTGGTATTTGAGGTTGCCTAGTCAGTAGTCACTGAAGCTAAAAGAGTCCAACACTCTATCACTCAACCAAATCCGACATCTGCTTTCTTTTTCTTCTCATCCAAGTAAGGTTGGTTTCGCTGAAAATTCAAGACTTGCCACACCAAATGCCAGAAACTTATCTCTGGCCAAAGTGAGACCAAGGTAGACAAATAGGAGCAAGAAGTTTGCCAAAGCAGGAAATTGCTTAATCGGCTCTCGCCTCCCGTTCGAATCACAATGTCAGGACAAGGTGCCATCGCCACGTACATGTTCCTTTCAAGGTCCACCAAGTTTATAACATCACCATCTTTGCATTTATCACAAGATTGTTGAATAGCATGCAACATCTCGTCGGTGGAAGTGTAGGCAATACAAATAGTGAGCACAGCTTTAGAGTAATCCGACGTCGCTTCCATAAGTTTTTTCGTTGCATCCCTAAGATCACAACTCAATAGTTCCAAATTCCCCGCGAAATGAACCCTCACCCCAAAATTGTTCACAATGGTTGTCAATAGTTCAATCTTTCGTATCATCAAATCCATGAGCCTTTCAACTTCTTCTGGCTCTCTTTTGAAATTGTCAATACTAAAGGCGTAGGCAGTAACATATTTCACACCAACCTCATAGCAATAGATAAACATAAGCAGGAAAGCCAAGAAGCCAGCATCGTGGCCATCTCCGACAGCTTCCAGCTTCTTCTTTCGAGCATATCTTCGGTTTCCATCCATAATAAAAGCAATGTGATTGGGGATGGGACCAACTTTAAGAACATTGAAGATTGATTTTCTAATCAAACGGCTGCAAGGGTTCATATGAAAAATAAATCCTACTTCTTTTTCCATATTTGTTTAGTGCGTATATAATAAGATGCCTTTGTATAATTTATAATGGTTTCTAAAGTTGTCCCATATTTTAAAGCTCATTTGAAGGACTTGAGCAGTGCCTGAGTCGTGACAAACCCTTTTGACTTTAAAACTGTAAATTGCTCGTCAGTTTTTATTACTTTAGATAGATCCACAAAAAGCATGTGATTGCCTAGTTTTTCCCTATTAGTTTTTTCCTTCAATTCATTGTACTCACTACATTAACCCGGAAACGGATTTATTACTTTTTCCATATGGAAGTAATGTCGTCGTGGATTAATAAGGTAAGTAACTATACTAATAAATAATAACATGAGGTTCAATAATAACATACACAAATAATTCAAAAGCAGCAACTCCCATATATGGCTTAGCATGAAAAAAGGAATTGAGGTTTGGATTAAGTGTTACTAGTACAGGGTGCCCGCGTCATGCCGCGGGATTTCGACATAGTTAATAAGGATATTTATTTATATCAAGACTATTTCATTTATAGAGAATTTTATATTTATAGAGGATTTGTTAAGTAAGTTGCTAAAACATAAGTGAAACAGTAAAAACATTATAAAACAACAGTAAACCATAAAAAGCTTTGAATATTAAGCAGAAGCAGTAAATTTCCAGCCAATTTCGAGAGCAATATTCGAGTGGTGGAGCAATTCTTAAAGCAATTTTTCAGTAGTTGTGAACATCATGTTGAAGCCAACTTCGAGAGCAATATTCGAGTGGTGGAGCAGTTCTTAAAGCAATTTTTTAGTAGTTGTGAACATCATGTTCAGCATGAAGAAAGTATAAAAGCAAATCATCAATTACAATTTATTCTTAAATTTTCAGTTTAAAAACTTGTAGTTTGCCTTTATTCAATTTAATTTCCTTAAATTTTCAGTTCAAAAACTTGTAGTTTTCCTTTCTTCAATTTATATTCCTAGTTCAAAAACTTGTAGTTTTCCTTTATTCAATTTATTTTCCCGGTTATTTATATCATTTCGTGAGACATTGATTTATTTTTTTCTTCGGTGGAAGTCTTTTTTTTTTGAAATAAATTGTTAGTCTTGGGAGTACTTCCACATGATAAGTGCTACCAACTAATTAATAGTATCTTCTTCAAAGTTTTTTTTTTTTAAAATTTTCCTTTACCTAATAAAAATTAATAACACTGGTAAAGATTCCACAAAAACATTAATCCAAGTACTCAAAGAGTTAGACAAAGTTCGAACAATACATAGGAAGTCAATATCACAGTATTAAATTCTTTGAATTCCTTTAATTCAAACCTTGTTTTATCCTCCCAACATTTGAGTATATATAAACAAATGTTTAAACAGTATATATGTTTAGGCTAAAAAAAAAAAAACAGTATATATATACTGTTAAATGTTACAAAGAGCAGAAAATAACATGTAAAACCATGTGAAAACAAATATATCCCATGAGGTAACTGTTAAATCTTACAAAGAGCAGGAAAATGCCACTCTGCATGCTTATCTCTCCTCTGTTTCCTGCTTGGTTCTTTCTCCTTCAAACAACAAACTTTTCCAGCATGTAATTGACATGAAGAAAGTAACCCCCAAATTGGTCATGGATGCATGTGGTCATGAGAAAAGCCTGATTGATGGTTTGTTTTGTTTCCCTTGGCAAAACCATGATGGAACTGAGGATGATATTGATTCTTGAAGTCCAGCAATTTCATTAGGTTTCTTCCTTGAAGCAGCAAGCAAATTCTAGTTGATCAAAAACAATGAGATGAAAAGAAAAACACTTTGTCTCAACTCTCACATAAATATTAACGATATCTATAGGAAGTGCAGATGAATTTATGACCCTCAAGATCACCAATCATGACTAACACCTTATATCCTTGAACCTGAAAATTACTTTAATCAATTTAGTAATTTATTTTTCTAGCTAGACAATACAAAAAGCAGCTCAATGACTCACCTTCCTTATTTGTTGAAGGGCAGTAGCTTTTCATAGGTTCATTAGGATCAAAACCAAGAAACTCCCTAGAACTTTCAAACTGCAGTTGATTGGCAAAGATGTTTTCTGGTGGGATCCCAATGATTGATGTAACATACATAAAAAGGAAAGACACAACTAACGATATCTTAATAGGTTGAAGGACAAACATAATTATAGAGATCTTTAACAGTTATAGAGCTATATCATGTAAATCATAAAGAAATACAACAAAAAAATGTTGAAAATTAAACTTTATCATTGGGTCTTTGTTGGTTTAGATGGACTTTTCCCCCTTATTATTTAACATTAACCGTGCCCTCAAATTGGTTCCTTAATTTCATACCTGTACCCGGAGAATCCAAGCAAGATCTCACGTTCATACAACTGCAAAAGACCCTAAAACAGAAAAATGTAGTGAACTCAAAAACTGCAGAAAATGCAGTAAATATAAACAATTTCCAGAACTGCAGAAAATTGCAGAATGAAATATGTAGAAACTGTATATATGCAGAATTAAGTTTTAAAGTGCAGGAACTTAGAGAAGAAATGCAAAAATGGTTTTAGCATTTTTGGTAGAGCCATTACACTCTACATGTCTCTGTTTTTCTCCTTGTTTTAACATGCTCATTTTAACTTATGTCCATTTTAACATGTACGCCTATAACTTATGTTTTCTTGCTTCATGTCCTCTCCTAAAAATTCTAACAATAATACTCCAAAATAATTATAGAAGTATCGTTCACAAACACATCTCAATAAAATCTGCATAAGGGTAACTGGAATAAGTAAGAATAATATTAAAAAAAATTAACTTGAAAGACAATCACACTGACATATAAAATAATTAAACCTTGAGATCATTCTACTGACCTCACTAACTGGCACATCTGTAGGAGATAAACTCATCAATTATAAGTTCAGATATTAAACTTGTATTCTAGTTTATCATCAAGAATTCTAATTGATTCTTTGAAAAGATAGTGGCAATTGGAAATCGGTTTTTTTCGACGAAAAAAAGGTTAAGCAAATTATAAGCAGATATTCAGAAAACAAAAATAGCAAATACTAAAATTAACTACATAATGCCCAGCACTTAGAACTGAGTAGATTCATACCCTCATACTAAAATTTGATAGTCTAAAGATCAAGAAACAAAAAGTGTCAAGGACATCGTTATGGGAAAGAACCTTTCTCGAGTTACCAATAGAAAAAGCCCTCTTAACAACTCTACTGATGAATTCAATTCTTCAAATGCGAAGGCTGAACTGTAGGGCATATCACATGAAGAACACTGCAAAGAGATTCGAACAAAAGACATTAAAGAAGTCAAAACCTTCAATCATAGTGAACTGTCTACAGGGAAGAAGAGTGAAAGAAGTTGTTATTGTCTTACAATAAATCAAATGTCAACCTTGTCTCTGCATTACATTTCTGAGGAACTCCCAATTTGAAGAACGAAACCAAAAAGAAATACTCAATCTTCAGAATTTCTATCTTGCTGTATAAAGTTCATATCGGTGCCTGTAACCAAAATACAATTAGCTCAATAACTGTTGTTAAGTCTTAGCTTTCATTATCTATTCCGATAAAACAAAAAACTTGTGCTGGTTGCTCAGCATTTACCAAACTAAAACCACTCAAACAAAGAAATGATTGCTTTATAATGCATGAAGTACATCAAAATTCCACATTAAAAAGTTTCACCTTATACCAAAAATTCACCAAACCACTGCAAAAAAGAGTAAATGAGATGAAACTAAAAGGAACATTTATCCAAACCTCATCATAATACTTCACATCAACAACATCATAAATGTTAGGCTGTTGTTCTATTTGAGCAAATGCTTCACAAATTGGCATCCCTGAAATGAACAATAGACGAAAAACAACCTGTCTAGCAAATCCATGGAAATGACTTCTTTAGGTAGTAGTCGTTGAAGATCCTAACAATGAGAACCCGCAATAACAAAACTAAACTTTTTGCTTAAAACCACCTGCTGCTATATTTCTTGAGGAATTCAGACAAAAAGTACGAAGATTAATTCTTTGACTTCAGCAGCATGCGAAAAGAGCAAAAAATGAAAAGCTAACCCTTAAACCAACAATTTAAGGATAATTGTTTCCCATAGATCAGGGTACTTTCATCATTTCAATCAAAGATGAGGCAGTTCTATGAATGATCTACGCTTTCTAGTGGACATCAACAACATATCACTAGCATATTTGGGAATGATCACAGTTGAACATCTTCTATGCTATGAATAAATTATACTTATTTTAACTCTATATCATTTAATTTGTTTTCTTTTTCCAGCATGCTTAGTTGCAGTCAATATTGTTTTCCAAAGCAAATCAAAACGGGTATTAATTAGCAGCATATCAACTTTCCTTGTCTTCTGTCTGCTTTCCTTTACTTGCTCGAGAGTGAGAAGTGAGATTTACCGATCTCGGAGGAAAGATGCAACAACCCGTTCGCCTTACCCATCATTATGTATGCGGCTGTCTTAGCCACCATGAGAGTGAGTGTGATAAAGTGATTTCCATGAAGAGGGAGACTGGGAAAGTTGTTCGAGAATATGGTCCGTGGCTCCGAGCAGAGGCAGAGGTACCTCATAAAATTTGGCTGAAAATTGAATGATCCTTACCTCAAACAGTCCATAGGTCATAAAGAAGTCAAAAACAGTTGAAGACTCCAACACAAAAGGAACCAATGGCCAGTTCCACGCATAAAGAATGATTTCATAAAACATGAAAAAAAAGAAAAAACAATATGTAATCAGACACAGTTGCAAAGATTCCAGAGGCATAAAATCAAACACTTAGTATGCATAATCTCTTTACACAATTTTTCACTGAAAAATTCATTACCTTTTATGCAAAGCGCTCAACCAGAATTAAGGAGATATTGGGTAAATCCAAGCGGCAAGGGTTTTGTTTAATCCACTGCTTATCTCAAGCAAAAAAAAAAAAAGAAGACACAAAATAAAAATCAAGGAACTGAATTTCTCCAAACAGAGTTGCAGATGGCGAAATAGAAAGTTTCTTTCTTACTTTGAGGGAAAGAAAGGGGGAGAGAGGGAGAGTGAAGCGAGAGAGAGGGAGGACGATCCTCACCACAGGAGGCGGAGGAGTCTCCCCCTCACCCCTTCTTTCTTTCTGCTCAATCGACCTCTGTTTCTCTCTGTATTTGTCCTCCCCTCCTCTCTCTTGAGAAGCTTCCCATGTCTTCCCCTCAATCTAGCTGAACCTAATTCAGCCCAAGACAACAATCCAACCCAACAAACATGACAGGTGTTTGAAGAATAACCCTGCGCCATAAGTCAGTCATGCTGCGCACCACATATTTTCCTTTTTCATTTTTGTTTTTGAAATTCCAAGCCAGCTGTAAAAAAAACAGCCCGCGGGACTGGTTTTGCAGTAAATGGTTGATTTGTGCCTTTGGGATTCTTGTTGACCCGGCCTGAATTGTGACCCGACCTGATATTGTGGAGCTATGAATTTTGTGGATTTTTCCTTGGAGGTCTGTGATGTAAGCGGAGGGATCAGGCCGAATAGGAACTAAGTACCCTATGTTTATATAAGGGGTCGAAATCTTGTATTAATCTTGATGTATTGTTTTCTCCCAAATTAATAAGAATCTCTTTCTGCCCGTGGACGTAGATCACATTGATCGAACCACGTAAAACTCCTTTTGTTCTTGTTTGTTCTTTTAAGCATTATCATTATTGTTTAATTGCAACAATTGGCATCAGAGCTCGGATTGGATTTCTTGATTGGTCCTTAGTATCTGTTCGTGATTAGGGTTTATTGAGAAATCAATTTTTCTGGGATTAAGGGTTTTGCGATTCAATATGTCTTCATCAGGGAAATTCGACATTGAGAAAACCAATGGGTCTTTCGACCCATTTTATGGAAGATAAAGATGAAGGCGATGATGATTCAGCAGAACTGCGCAGGTGCGATTGATAAAGATATGTTGCCTAAAAAACCAACAGAGAGATAGATAGTAGAAATCATGGCGAAGGCTCATAAGCATAATCTTGTTGAGTCTTTCTAATGAGGTTTTGAGGGAGGTTGCCGTGGAGAAAGATGTTGGAATTTTGTGGAAGGCGCTTGATGATAAGTATATGAAGAAGTCATTGACTAATCGGTTACACCAGAAGCAACGCCTGTACACTTTCAAGATGGCAGAAAATACACCGATAAAAGATCATTTCGATAACTTCAATTGGATTATTCTTGATCTTGGTGGAGTTGGAGTCAAGATAGAAGATGAGGATTCAGCGCTGATTCTCCTATGTTCATTGCCTAGGTCGTTTAAGAATTTTCGGGATACCATGCTGTATGGTAGGGACACGATTGCTCTGAAGGATGTTAAAGATGCTTTGCTTTCGAAGGAACAGCAGAATAAGGTTTCAGCAGATGTCGATGGAGAAGCGGGTTTAATTGTTACACGAGGCAGAAACAAGGAGAAAAGCAGCGGCACTGCTAGGGTTAGATCACGCTCCAAATCGAGGTTATCTAGGATTCAATGCTTTTGCTGTAATGAGAAAGGGCATATGTGTAAAGACTGTCCTGAGCGCAAGAAAGGTGAGAAGAAGGAATCGAATGTAAAAGCTACCGTTGCAATTGTGCAAGAGAGTTCAACTCTTATGGAGAGTTCAGATGACGAAGTAGGTACTGATGTTCTAACTGTTAGTACTGCGGGTTCTGCAAACACATGGGTTCTAGACATTGGTGCGTCGCATGACGTTTTCAAGGAATTTGTTCACCACTTTTAAGGAGTGGAATGACAGTGTGATGTTGGATGATGAAACAACTTTGAGTGTCAAGGGCAGTGGTTCAGTGCAGATTAAGACACATGATGGAACAATTAGAACGTTTGATGCTTGGCTTGTTCCTAAACTCAAGAAGAATTTGATTTCTTTGGGAACTCTTCATAAACAAGGGTACAAATATTCTGGCGGAAATGGGCAGATCAAAGTTTCGAAAGGTGCTATGACTATCTTGAAGGGTAAATTGCAACACCAGATTTACAGTCTGATAGGCAATTCAGTGATAGAAGAAGTAGCATTTTTAGAGTCTCTTGGGGATTCAAATGATCGTACAGAATTGTAACATCATAGGTTGGGGCATATGAGTGAGCAAAGACTGGCAATTTTGAGCAAAAATGGTCTTTTAGATGGTCAGAATGTGGAAAGCTTAAATTCTGCGAAACATGTGTTTTAGGTAAGCAGCGCAAAGTTAAGTTTAGTTTTAGCATGCATACTTCTAAGGGAATTCTTGATTATGTTTATTCTGATTTGTAAGGTCATGCTCTTGTGGAGTCTTATAGTAGATGCAGGTATTTTGTGACTTTCATTGATGATTACTTAAGGAAGGTGTGCGTATATTTTCTGAAAACAAAGGATGAGGTGTTTGATCGGTTCAAAGAGTGGAATATTATGATTGAAAAGCGTACCAGTCGGTAACTCAAGAGTCTTAGAACTGATAATGGTTTGGCATTCTGTGGTCAAGAATTCAATGAGTTCTACAAGAAAGAGGGTATAGTGAGGCATCACACTGTACGAAGAACGCTACAACAAAATGGGGTTGCAGAACGCATGAACCAAACATTTCTGCAGCGTGCTCGGTACATGCGACTAAATGCTGGTTTGTCAAAGAAGTTCTGGGCTGAAGTAGTTAATATTGCTGCTTATTTGGTGAATAGGTCTCCATCAACTGCGATTGATTTGAAGACTCCTCAAGAGGTATGGTACGGTAAACCCTCTGATTACACTGGCTTGAGAATATTTGGTTGTCTTGCTTATGCTCTTGTTAATGATGGTAAACTGGAGCCTAGGGCAATTAAGTGCATATTTCTAGGATATGGAACTAGTGTTCAAGGTTATAGGTTGTGGCATTCTGAAAGCAACAAAGTTATTAGCAGAGATGTAACCTTTGATGAATCTGCTATTTTAGCCAGAAAGAGGAGCTTGTTGATCTTGCAGGTACTGACCATGATGCTAAGAAGAGAGTGGTATTTGATGTACCACCCTTGAAATCACCTTCTGTTACTATAGAAAAGCCTAAGACTGAAACTGATGATTTGTCAGAAAAATATAGCAGAATGTAGAACCAGAAGGGAAATCAGAAGGCTACAAAGGTATGCATATTGCGTTACTTTTAATGTTGGTGAAACTGGTCCTATTGCATATGCTTTGTCAGTGGCGGAAAATTATTGACTCTGATGAACCAAGATCCTATAAGGAGGCAATTAAGAGTGAGAATGCAGCGGATTGGTTATTAGCAATGAATGAGGAGATGCAGTCTCTTGCAAAGAATGAAACATGAAAGCTTGTACCATTGCCGAAAGGGTTTGAAACCGATAGGATGTAAATGGGTATTCAAAAGGAAAAAGGGAATCCCCGGAGTTGAACCTGCAAGGTTCAGGGTTAGACTTGTGGCTAAGGGTTTTTCACAAAGGAGGAAATTGACTACAATGAGGTATTCTCACCAATTGTGAAGCACAAAACTTTTCAGGTTCTTCTAGCCATGATTAGTACTCTTGATCTCTATCTAGAACATTTAGATGTTAAGACTGCTTTTTGCATGGTAATTACATGTCACAGCCTGAGGGATTTATTGATTCTGAGAATGAAGACCATGCGTGCTTATTGCAGAAGTCCTTGTATGGTTTGAAACAGTTCCTAGACAGTGGTATAAGAGGTTTGACTCATTTATGGTTTCTCATAATTTTGCTAGAAATCAGTATGATAATTGTGTGTACTCTAAGATGTTGTCTGATGGTTCATATATATACTTGCTACTATATGTTGATGACATGTTGATTGCAGCCAAATATTTAGCTAAGATTAATAGCCTGAAAGCTTTGCTAAGAAGTGAATTTGAGATGAAGGAATTGGGTGCAGCAAAAAAGATTTTGGGTATGGAGATTTGGAGGGATATAAAAGCAGGTTTGTTGTATGTATCCAAACAGAAATGCATCGAAAAGGTACTGTAATCTTTTCAAATGGATAAAGCCAAACTGGTTAGTACCTATTTAACTGCACATTTTAAACTTGATGCTACTGCTTTACCTAGTTCTGATGATGAAGTTAACTGCATGAGTAAAATACCTTATTCTAGCGCAGTAGGTAGCTTGATGTATGCTATGGTTTGCACTAGGCCAGACTTAGCTCATGCTGTTTGTGTGGTTAGTAGGTTTATGAGTAATCCTGGTAAAGCTCACTGGGAGGTTGTTAAGTGGATTATGCGATATTTGAATGGAACGAAAGATGTCTATTTGGTTTATGATACTTATGGTAATTCTGGATTGATTAGTTATGTTGATTCTAATTATGTGGTGACCTTATTAAAAGAAGATCTCTAACGTGTTATATCTTCACCCTGTATGACTGTGCTATTAGTTGGAAAGCAACTCTTCAAGCAACTGTTGCTTTGTCTACTACTGAGGCAGAATATATGTCATTAACTGAAGGGATTAAAGAAGGTATGTGGTTGCATGGTCTTGTTGATAGTTTGGGTTTGAACATTTCGAAGCCTGTTATTTATTGTGATCGTCAGAGTGCTTTGAGTTTGGGGAAAAACCCTGTGTATCATGAAAGATGAAAGCATATTGATGTTAGGCTGAATTTTATTCGTGATGCTCTGGATGATAAGGTGGCCATTATAGAGAAGATTCCTACAGCCGATAATCCTGCAGACATGTTGACGAAGCCATTGACATCTGACAAGTTCAAGCAGAGCTTGGACTTGGTAAATGTTCGCATAGCATGAAGCCCTTAGGGGCTTGATTGGCATAGAGGGAAGGTTGGCTTATTTTGGTGATTTAGTAAACTTAAGTCAAGTTGGAGATACTTCGATTGGGTTATGTAGAATTCAAGTCAAGGTGGAGAATTGTTATTTGTGCCTTTGGAATTCTTGTTGACCTGGCCCGAATTGTGACCCGACCCGATATTTTGGAGCTACGAATTTTGTAGATTTTTCGTTGGAGGTCTGTGAGGGAAGCGAGGGATCGGGCCCTATGTACCCTATGTTTATATAAGGGGTCGAAATCTTGTATTCTTGATGTATTGTTTTCTCCCAAATTAATAAGAATTTCTCTCCGCCCATGGACGTAGATCACATTGATCGAACCACGTAAAAATCCTGTTGTTCTTTTTTGTTCTTTTAAGCATTATTTTTATTGTTTAATCACAACATTAAGGGTTGCAAAAACATTATTCATAATGCTTTGAACACTAATTTCTGGCATGACAGATGGGCTCTTGATTAACCCCTTAGGTCTCTCATTCATGGTCCCTTTAGACCTGGTGAAGATAAGATCATTGTTATGGACTGTTTCAGTAGTAATGGGATGTGGAATTGATTGAGCTAAAAACAACCCTATTTTTATGATCATTTTCCTATGATTTTTGGTATTTATATGTGTATTTTAACCTTATTTTATAAGTACTTGTGTTTTTAGGTCTTGAAGACAAGAAAAGTGGAAACTTATTGTTTTTCATTCTTTTTGGAGCTATTTTGATGACTTTTTACTCAAATATGTAAGAAGCAATTTTGAGTAGGAATTTGGAGATTCGAAGTTCGTGTTTGAAGACTTATTGAAGATAATTTGAAGATTTGAAGACTATTGAAGAATTATTTCAAGAGCAAGAATTGAAGATTGGAGCTTTAATTGCGAAGGATTGAAGACAAGCGATGAATAAGCCTGGAAGTTAAGGAATTTTGGATATTTTATATGGGATAATACTCAGCCCATATAAACCCATAATTGGAGTTAAAAACCCAATTAATGCCGCCTATATCCAAGGAAATATCCAATTCCCGCTTATTCCCGCTTCTAGTCCTAACAGGATTAGGATTCAGCGTAGTCTCGGTAGAAAAATCATAACTTTCTGCTCAGATGTCCGGTTTAGGCCCATGAGTACTCGTTGGAAAGCTAACTCCGACATCTACAACTTTCCTTCGAAGTCCAAGACCCAGTTCTGCCGTTTTCAAGCCCAAAAATGCCGTTGAAGTTCCTGCATGAATCCAGAATTTTTCAGGATCTTATTGACTAGGATTTCGGTTCTAGGAAGACTTTTAAGCTAACGCGGAGTCTAAGTTAGCCTCTAAACCGTCCTAGACTTCTTTCCTACTTAGAATTGGAATTCCTAGGGTTATTTCCACTATAAATAGCCACCTCCTACAACACAAATCACACACCAATTCACATAATTTTCTTTCGATTTATTTTTCTCTTCTAGTTCTAGTTTTTAGGCAAGGGTGCCGCCACTGTCTCTAGCCATAGGGAGGTGCGGCATATTTAGGTATTTTGCAAGGAGATTTCGCCCCCTTCTAGTTCTGTAAGTATTCTTAAGCCTCTCATGGATTTTCCTAAATCCATGAGTAGCTAAGTAGCTAAATTCTTAATACTTCTAATCCTTTGGTGAATTCAATCAATTAAATATGGTGAGATTTCTGTTCTTATAATTTGGTATTTTATTCTTGATAGATAGCATGTTAAACTCTGTTTTATTTCATGATCTTGATTTTTATTGATTTACGCGGCCGATAAAGAGATAATTTGAGAGATCTATTGCTAAGGCAGATGGAATTGTTAACGCACGAGTCTGATTGTTTGGTAGCGAATTGTTGACGATTAGTAGTCGCTTCAATTCGTTTTGCATGCCAGTGATCAGATTTATCTGATTGTTGTATGGTTTTACTTGTTAAGCATGTGTGAAAGAACTAATTAAATAGTTGATCTTTTATGCTTTGTTTCTTGGTGAATCTTTAAGGCTTAACCGGTAATTGATTTGTTAAGATAATGAAAGGGGTAATTTAAGCCTTAACCGGTAATCTTATCTAAATAGCATGTTACAATTTTCCTAGGTCAGTTATCATCAAGGATTTAATATTGAATTTATCTTTTAAATCGAGGACCCATAATTAATTTGATTGTTTTCTACCATTGGAGAAGAAGTATGCTTTTAATTGTTGTTTTCTTTCTTAATTGCCATAGATTTAGATTTAATTTACTTTGCTCTGTTTCTAATTTAATTGGTTTCTTTTTAATTTTTATTTTCAATTCCCTGTTTTTACGCATTGCTTTTGAGAGATTTTTAAGGATTGTATTTTCGGATAAGGTCTATCGTCCATCTCTGTGGAATCGACCTTTGCTAGGATTTTGTGGGGATTATTTTTATGATTGCTGACGACCGATCATAAATTTTGGAGCCGTTGCCGGGGAAGGAAAACTTTCTCCTGGTTGTTGCCGGGGAAGTAAGGAATAGACTCATCTGAAAGACGAATCCTGGGAATTTTCTCTTTGTTTCTGCGTTTTTGATCTAAAAAAGAAATTCCGTTTTTCTTTTATTTTCTTCTTTGCGTTTAAAAAAAAATTTCGTTTTTTTTTTAAAAAATTGTTTCTGCGTTTTCAAAAAGAAAAAAAATATTTTCCTTATTTTCTGCCTTTAATTTTAATTTTTGTTTAAGAACTTTTACTACTAATATTTTCTTTTGAGTTTTTTTTAGTTTTTCTAGGAAATTGCATACCAAACACAAAAAGTAGTGGTAAAGAAGACGTTGAACTTGATCTAGAGCCAGAAAGAACATTATTTTCGATAAGGAGGGAGAAATCAAATCGACAACAAGAAGAGGAGTCATCCAATTCGAGTTCTCAATCAAATTCTCCTAGATCTACTGCTTCAACATCGTCACAAGACATGGCAAACGAAGGTCCTAAAACACTGAGAGAGCTTTCTGCACCAAACGTCAATGCACAATGCTTAGCAATTTGATACCCAGATACGACTGGAAACTTTGAGATCAAATTTGGATTTATTCAGATTTTACCCAAATTTCCTGGTCTGCCTAGAGATGATCCTCACCGACATCTGACAGATTTCCAGATTGCCTGTGCGTCAACAAGTAAGGTATTCATGAAGACCAATTCAAGCTAAGAACTTTTCTGTTCACTCTTGTGGATCGTGCAAAAGATTGGTTGTACCTCTTACCAACTGGTTCAATCACATCTTGGATGAGTCTTAAGAAATTGTTCTTGGAAAAGTACTTTCCTGCTCATAAATAATCAAGTATAAGGAAGGAGATTTGCGGAATTAAGCAACGCCATGGAGAGACAATGCATGAATATTGGGAACATTTCAAGACACTATGTGCGAGCTGCCCCAATCATCAAATCATTGAACAGTTGCTGATACAATACTTCTACGAAGGATTACTACCGTTTGCAGGTCTTCCATAGATTCTGCAAGTGGAGGAGCTTTCATTGACAAAACTCCCACTGATGCTTGGACTTTAGTGGAGAACATGGCTGCAAACACTCAACAATTTGGATCTCGAGAAGACTATTCAAGAGAAGGCAATACCAGAAGAATCAATGAAGTCTCTACCCATTCCACCTCACTGGAGCAACAACTTTAAGAAACAAATCTACAAGTCGCTGCGCTCACTGATTTATTCAATGCGAATTTTTCAAGTGTGCCTAAGATTTGTAGTATTTGTAAACAAGGACACTACACTAATAAGTGCCTTTCTTTGGAACACACAGCGCAAGAAGTCAATGTTGTGGGAATGCAAGGAGCATATCAAAGGAAGCCTGAACCTTATTGGAGAGCTGAGCAACCAAGTCAACAGCATGGGAACCAAGGTAACTATCAAGGAAGGCCAATGAATTATCAAAGGCCTAATTTTCAACAATCTTCACAAGCTGCCGAGATACAATTGATGAAAGAAGCTATGGAGATGATGAGGAAACAAATCAGTCAATTGGCTAGTGACATGAGTGAACTCAAGACACAAGGTCAAGAAAGGATCCCATCACAACCAAAGGTACCTCCTAAGGAGAATGTAAGTGCAATTACTTTAAGGACTGGAAAAGAGTTGGAAAACCCTTATCCAACCCATGCCGCACAAGATGAAGGAGAGCCGAGCTACACCAATGAAGAATTGCAAGTGCCTGACAAAGAAATCCAGATTGAAGATGAACCCGGAGAAGATAGCGCAACCACCATGGAAAAAGCCAAGGAGACCGCCGCTAACAAGGTACATGCCGCCCCACCTTTTCCATCAAGATTGAAGAAGTCAAAGAAAGAAGATGATGATCAAGATATTTTGGAGATACTTCGAAAAGTTGTGGTCAACATCGTCTTGATGCTATTCAACAAATTCCCAACTTTTGCAAAGTTTCTTAAGCAAATTTGTACCAACAAGAAAAGGTTACAAGGTAAGGTAATTGCTGGAGTTAATGTTTCTGCTGTGCTTCAAAAGATTTTACCTCCCAAGTGCAAGGATCCAGGTACCTTTTTTATTACTTGTTCTATTGGAAGAAGTGTTATAGAGAATGCTATGCTAGATTTAGGAGCATCTTTAAGCCTAATGCCTTATTCTTTTTATCAATCTTTAAATCTTGGTCCTTTGAAAACTACTGATGTGATTCTGCAGTTAGCCAGTGGATCTTTGGTTCATCCCAAAGGTGTTCTAGAGAATGTCTTAATTAAAGTTGAACACCTGATTTTTCCTATTGACATCTTTGTTATGGAGATGGAACATTCGAAAGATCAATGTCCTCTTTTATTAGGAAGACCTTTCTTAAGAACTTTTCATACTAAGATTGATGTATTCGATGGTTCATTGACCATGGAATTCGATGGTGATATAATTCACCCTAGAATTTCATCTCAATTGCCATTGAATTCTAACAAGTTTGTTTGTGTTGTGAATGTTAAAATTGCTAAGAAAAGAGCCCGAGAAGAATCTTTATCGATGACATCTGATCAGATTTTCAAGTGGAGGCAGAAGATGTTCACAATTCAGCAACGCAATGAGGAGGATTTTTCCCAATATTGGGAGAGATTCAAGGAACTTTGTGTTGATTACCCTCAACATGGCTTCAGCAAAGAACGTTTGGTCCGATACTTTTATCAAGGATTAAGAGTTTCTGATTAAATGGTTGTTGATACACTATCTACAATCCCTTTGCTCGATAATGCCCTTGATGATGCATACTCGGTATTGGAAACTTTTGCTCAAACATTAAGTTCTCTAATTCCACGAGTTCCACCAACCAAAGAAGCAAACAACCAAGGAGTTCAACCACAAGGAGAGAAGCAGAAGATGGATGTCAAGGAACCAAAGGAAGATGCTCAAGGCCATGATCGAGCCAATTTAGCCGGCCATTGCCTGGCTATGGCCCGACCAGCCGCGCCTCATGCCCGGATAGGACCGGCCATGACCGAGCCGCACCAAGCTACATGCCCGGCCACAGACCGGCCACCCGAGCCACATGCTCAGCCATCTGCGCCGCCTGCCAGGTCAAGACTGCCATCCTACGCACCATTCCATGCTTCAGCCGAGCCACTTGCCCGGCCATACCTGGCCAACACCGCACCCTCCGCGCAACTCGCCTGGTCGAGACCGGCCATTGCACGGTGAGGATTATCTTCCACCAAGCCACATCCAGCCAGAGCCGCGCCACTACCAAGCCACAACCGGCCATCCACCGAGCCACCTCGAGTTTTCACCAAGTTTGGACCGGCCATCACCGTGCCACCACCGGCCATTCATTCTGAACACCCAACTTTGATGATTTCAAGTCTTGATAAAATTCAACTTGAAGTTCTCAAAGCCATCAATGATACTCTAAAAATCATTGTGGACTTGTTGAAGGAATATATCCATAGTTCCTTCACCCTTGAAGAATATTTTCTTTAAGGCAGTCTAGCCAACGACCTTAAAGAAAGGCGCTTATTGGGAGGCAACCCAATGATTTCACATGAAGAACCAAAGGAAAGCTGATGGAGCTTAATTTGGACAATTGCAAGATGAAGTCGAAAGGAGTCAAGTTTCAGAAGCCATGATTCGCGGAACTTATGCCTACAAACAGAGAAGCTTTCTTTAACTCTATCTTTTTAATTTCCCTTGCATTATTTTGTCTTGATTGATTATTGCTCTGATTGCTTGCCTATTCTTTGATGTGAATTAGTTGTTTGTGTTAGTTTTATTTTATGCATTTAAATAAACCACATGAGCATGCGTAATAACAATTGTTTGTGTTAATTTCTCATGTGTTTCCACATTGAGGACAATGTATCTTTTAAGTGTGGGGGGAGAGAATCTAGTCCAATAAGGAGTCTACATGCATTAATTTGATCATAATCTTAATCAATGCCATAATTTTTTTGAAAATTTTGAAATTTTGAAATTTTGCATGTATTGAGTGATATGATTTGATTATGATTGATTAATACTTAGAATTTTTAAGGATGCTTTATTTGATTGATTGATTGATAGTATGATATCTTATTTCTTATTATTAGGTATAATTAGAGTTTGTGATATGATCCTATTGTTCATTATTTCTATGATTGCCTATTTCTAGAACTTGTGTTTAATTTTTATTGAAATTACAATTTTGAAAGTATGTTATGGATATGTCAAGAACAAGTGTGGGGGACTACTTATATAAAAGGGTAGTTAAAAATTGTTTTCATAAAAAGAAGTGTTTTCATGCAAGAGGAGAAGAGATATTTCTGCTTTAAAAAAAAATCAATCCATTGTTGTCACTATTTTCTTTAACAAAAGGAGTTAGTAACCCTTGGAAAGAGGATAAGAGGCATGGAATTGCAGAAATATTGTCTCTCTGAAAAAAATAAAAAAAGGAGTCCTTCTAGAGTGCTAGTAGCCTCAAAAATGGGAGTTAGTAACCCCAAATCATGAACACTTCGAGGTTAGTAACCTCAATTTTCTAAAAACCAATTACCCTTTGAAAATCTATTATAACCCACGTAAACCCGTGATTTGTATCCATGATATGCATTCCTTTGAGTAATGGAGATAAGGATGAAGACATAAGCCTATAGAAAGAAGTAGTTATAGGATGTGATGAATGGTAAGTGATTAGAACTACTTTAATTATGGTTACTCAAGAATAAAGATACTTGCTATTTCTTGATCTTTTGAATTGAGTGCTCTTATTATTCTTTGTTATTTTGATTTCATAACTAAATTAATCCTTAATATGTGTATGCATTCAAAGTTTTTTAAAAGATTTAAATTAAGATGAAATTTTGATTTGCAGTAGTTTAGGATTATAGGGTCTATTTTGTGCTAAAGTCTAGTGAGTTTTTATTTTTCTACACTAATTTGCTAGGGACTAGCAAAGATTTAGTGTGGGGGAATTATGATTGAGCTAAAAACAACCCTATTTTTATGATCATTTTCCTATGATTTTTGGTATTTATATGTGTATTTTAACCCTATTTTATAAGTATTTGTGTTTTTAGGTCTTGAAGACAAGAAAAGTGAAAACTTATTGTTTTTCACTCTTTTTGGAGCTATTTTGATGACTTTTTACTCAAATATGGAAGAAGCAATTTTGAATAAGGATTTGGAGATTCGAAGTTTGTGTTTGAAGACTTATTGAAGATAATTTGAAGATTTGAAGACTATTGAAGAATTATTTCAAGAGTAAGAATTTAAGACTGGAGCTTTAATTGCGAAGGATTGAAGACAAGCCATGAATAAGCCCGGAAGTTAAGGAATTTTGGATATTTTATATGGGATAATACTCAGCCCATATAAGCCCATAATTGGAGTTAAAAACCCAATTAATGCCACCTATATCCAAGGAAATATTCAATTCCCGCTTCTAGTCCTAACAGGATTAGTATTCAGCGGAGTCTCGGTAGAAAAATCATAACTTTCTGATCAGATGTCCGTTTTAGGCCCATGAGTACTTGTTGGAAAGCTAACTCCGAGATCTACAACTTTCCTTTGAAGTCCAAGACCCATTTCTACCGTTTTCAAGCCCAGAAATGCCGTCGAAGTCCCTGCATGAATCCAGAATTTTTCAGGTTCCTATTTTGACTAGGATTTCGGTTCTAGGGAGACTTTTAAGCTAACGCGGAGTCTAAGTTAGCCTCTAAACCGTCCTAGACTTCTTTCCTACTTAGAATTGGAATTCCTAGGGTTATTTCCACTATGAATAGCCACCTCCTGTAACACAAATCACACACCAATTCACATAATTCTCTTTAGATTTATTTTTCTCTTCTAGTTCTAGTTTTTAGGCAAGGGTGCCGCCACCCTCTCTAGCCATAGGGAGGTGCGGCATACCTAGGTATTTTGCAAGGAGATTTCACCCCCTTCTAGTTCTGTAAGTATTCTTATGCCTCTAATGTATTTTCCTAAATCCATGAGTAGCTAAATTCTTAATACTTCTAATCCTTTGGTGAATTCAATCAATTAAATACTTCTAATCCTTTGGTATTTTATTCTTGATAGATAGCATGTTAAACTCTGTTTTATTTCATGATCTTGATTTTTATTGATTTACACGGCCGATAAAGAGATAATTTGAGAGATCTATTGCCAAGTCAGACGGAATTGTTAACGCACGAGTCTGTTGTTTGGTAGCGAATTGTTGACGATTAATAGTTGCGTCAATGGGTTTTCCATGCCAGTGATCAGATTTATCTAATTGTTCTATGGTTTTACTTGTTAAGCATGTGTGAAAGAACTAATTAAATAGTTGATCTTTATGCTTTGTTTCTTGGTGAATCTTTAAGTCTTAACCGGTAATTGATTTGTTAAGATAATGAAAGGGTTAATTTAAGTCTTAACCGGTAATCTTATCTAAATAGCATGATAGGATTTTCCTAGGGCAGTTATTCATCAAGGATTTAATATTGAATTTATCTTTTAAATCGAGGACCCATAATTAATTTGATTGTTTTCTACCATTGGAGAAGAAGTATGCTTTTAATTATTGTTTTCTTTCTTAATTGCCATAGATTTAGATTTAATAAACTTTGCTCTATTTCTAATTTAATTGCTTTCTTTTTAATTGTTATTTTCAATTCCATGTTTTTACGCATTGCTTTTGAGAGATTTTTAAGGATTGTATTTTTGGATAAGGTCTATCGTCCTTCTTTGTGGGGTCGACCCCTGCTTACCCTATCTACTTAGTTAGATTTTTATGGGGATTATTTTTATGATTGCTGACGGCCGATCAAGAATCTTGGCTGCTTTTCCTTTGAGTTTCCTCCTTTTGTGTTTAATAAAATCTGTTCCACTCCTTATAGTGTCAATATTACTAATATGGACTATATTGCTTGGCAGTATTCTTCAAAGAGCGATGTCTCTTTGAAAACTGCTTATGCTTTAGCTTGTGACAATCCTGTGATTGATGATCCTTTTTGGAAAATTTTAGGAAAATACCTTGCACAAATCGAATCAAACATTTTCTTTGCTTATTTTCTCTTAACAAATTTGTTTGCAAATCCTTGCTTTGTCAAAGAAACATTGCTTTTGATTTGGGATGCGATATTTGTCCTAATTGTGAAGAAACACCTTTGCATATTCTTAGAGACTGAGCTTTTGCATATGAGATTTGGCATTCCTTTCCAGTCATCGCTCCCAGTTTTATTAATCATGACGCCCTAAAAGAGTGGATTTTTTGCAATCTTAATAGTACGTCGTCTCATAAAGGGGCCCCTTGGCCCGTCTTCTTTGCTCACACCTGCTGGTGCATTTGGAAAGCCCGCAACAACAGAATTTATGAAAGGGAAATCACAAAATCCTTTCGTTGTTTTTTTTTTTAGTTCTGAGCATCTTGTTATGGAATACTTTTCTCTTGCTTTACCGCCCCCTAAGTGTGTTAACAAATCTATTGTGAATGTTTCCTCCCCCTCCCCAAGGTTGGTTTAAACAAAACATCAATGGGTTATCCAATGGAAACCCAAGAGATGCTGGTGCAGGGGGGTTGATTAGGATGAGAGAGGTGATTGGGTGGCTGGATTTGCAAGGAAAATTGATGTTGCAATTAATGTTCAAGTTGAGCTTTGGGCATTGAGGGATGGCTTAACTCTAGCCATTTCTAAAGGAATCCAGTCCCTTGAAATTTTTTTGGATGCACAAACTGTTATTTCACTTTTTCAGGAAGCTAATGTAGATTCTCGTCCTCTTGGTAATATCATTCATGACTGCAGACAACTGAGTAGAGGCTTTTAGAGGACGAAGCTATTACATTGCTACAGAGAGGCTAACCGTGTTGCAGATCGCCTTGCTAATATTGATAGAAGGATGAATGAACCTTTTGTTGTATTTAGCACTATTCCATACCTTATTTTGGATTGTATAATTGATGACAATATGGGTATCTATTTTCCAAGGGTTGTAAACTCTTAACTTTTATTTATGCTTGATGAGACCAAGATGTTACATGTATTTTAAGTCTATTATGCATGTATTCGATATGTTTTATATGCCATTTTACCCTCTAATAGAGCGTTTTGCATTTGTAGGCCTTTTAAGAGAGAAAGTTGCAATATGGTCTAAAATGGAGCTATTTGGAGCATAATTAGATTGAAGCCCAAAAGGAGTCATGTGACTACTACATGAGGACACGCATCTCACTACTTGCTCAAGAAGGCCGGCCACCTCAAGGACTTCTAAGTCATTTGCACTCCTAGCTAACCCTAGCTCTAGTTTGCCTATAAATACTCTTATATTCTCTCAACCTAAGCATAGCTAGCCGCCCATCATTCGCTTAACACTTTCATATTGCATGTTTAGTTCTTAGTCGCCCAACCTTAAAAGGACAGAGCTTTCACTCAATCGCATGAGCTAGTAGTTCTCTTATACTTCTTTTTCTCTCCCATATAGATTTCTATTCCTGATGTAGTGGCGAGACTTAGTTCTTAATTCAAGTTCTTATGCATGATACATTCAAATATGATTCTCTGTTCTTCATCTCATGATTATCTTATTCTTATACTTGTGTTGCGCGCCACTCTTATGATTACTTGATAGTCTAGTGTCGATTTCTATCTATTCGTTATACAACATGCTTTCTGATGAGTATAGTTGATTAAATCTGATTCAAGTGGTAAAGATGATTGTATTATAAATTTTTTGCTACGTATGATTATCTGAGAATCTCATTTGTCTTGATTATATAACATACTACGGAGTTATATGGTTCACTGCTATCTCATATTTATCTTTCTATGGGCTACGACTTTACATAGATCTAGGGTGATATGTTATAGTTAATAGCTTGATTAATTGTTCGATGTTCTTTATGCCTCATCTATCTATATAGAGGGATGCTTTCTGACGAATCTATGTAGATTAGAAGAGAGACGCGATGCCGATAACTAGGTGAAACCTACCTTACATAGGTAAAGAACTTGGAGTTGGTGCATAACTATTAGCTACCGCAAAGATCTTCTAGTGACAAGTTGTGCCTTGCCGTTTGCGAAGATTTATAATCTGATATCCTCCAAGGTGTATCCATGTTTATTTGCTTTATATCTTTTATGTTGGGGACCCATTACACATGATAGATCTCTTACATATTGGGATGATAGAAGAAGTATGCTGTTTTATATAGATTTACAACCTAGCCGAATTTCCTATTTGCTTACTTGCTTCCAATTATACTTTGTTTATTCAGTGCTACTAATAAGTTTGCTTAGTGTGTAGATTGGTTCCTTGTGTTAACAACCTTCTCTGGGGATACGACCTAGCTTGCCCTATCCTACCCATTTGAGTAGCACTTGAGTCTGTAAGAATTATAAATTTATTTTTTTGGTGAACCTCCATTTGTAACGACCACTTGGGGGCGCATCAATACTAAGTACCATTTCCACAAAAAAAAAGAAAAGAAAAAGAAACACACACACTCACACACAAATAATACCAAAAATATACTATAGTTTAAACTTTAACCTAATGCCATGCATAGGACAATTGAATCACATTATTTTTTTCCTAAAGTAAAACAACAACAATATATTTTATAATTTACAACAATACTATTTTTTAAGAAAATACTTAATAGACAATTTGGTCCTTGAACTTGTAAAAAATAGACAAATTAATCTATGGATTTCCAAATTTGTCAATTGCACACTTGAACTTTTAAAAACTAGACAAATTAACCCATGAACTTCCAAAATTTTCAATTGCATACTTCAACTTATAAAAAATAGACAAATTAGGCCTTTTTGGATGAGAATTGGTACGACTTTGCTAAATCCAATTTTCGTCCATCTATTAACGAAGCTGTACTAATTTTCGTCCAAATGGCTGATTTGTCCTTCTTTTTATAAGTTTGGTTGTGGAATTAGCAAATTTGGAGGGATAATTTGTCACTTTTTACAAGTTCATGGGTCAAAATGTCTAGTAAACCATTTAAGAGAATGATATTTATGGCATGCATGTAAGAGAGAAAGTGACATAGCGGTAAGCAATAGACAAGATCCTCGAACAAATTATCGAGAAGTCTTAGGTTTGAGACTCAATATCAATATGGGAAAAATCATCAAAAGGGTTTTATTAAAAAAAATGGCATGTCTTACAATAGATATAATACGCCTTATATAGGCAAGCTAACGACTAAAACCCTAATTCTAACTCTTAATAAGAAAAAGACTAATAAAATTATCAAAACCTAAGAATAGGAAATGACTCCCAATCCTAATTAAACTAGGAGATCCTAATCATAAAAGGAAATTGTAATAATAAAAAAAGGGAAGTCACGACCTTGCCTAAGTCATACCGCCAATCTATCCCGCTTGACGTGTCAGGTCACGTCATGTGAGGGAGTGTGGACGTCAGGTGAGGGACTGTGTTTTGCTTTCCTAATCTCACTCCTTATCCTTGTTTATAGAACAACTGTTAAATTTTATTAATTTTTTATTCCTTCTCCCTTTTTCAGTATTTTTTTATGAAACTCTTTGCTCTTTTTTTTTTCTATTTTCTTTCTTTTTAATAAGTTTAGCCCCAATTTTTAAGGGTAAATTATGAAATTAAATATTTTTATTATAGGGTTTTAGAAATAAAATATAGAACTTATTTCACTAAGTTTAGCCCCAAATTAAAAATTAATTTTATTTTAAGGATAAATTAAGAAATCTTTTATTATAAGGTTTTAGAAATAAATTAATATAAAACTTATTTCACTAATTATGAAACTTATTTTACTAATAGTTATGCACCAACTCCAAGTTCTTTACCTATGTAAGGTGGATTTCACCTATTTATCGACATCACATCTCCCTTCTAAGCTACATAGATTCGTTAGAAAGCATCCCTCTATATAGATAGATGAGGCATAAAGAACATCAAACAATTAACCAAGCTATTAACTATAACATATCACCTTAGATCTATGTAAAGCCGTAGCCCATAGAAAGATAAATATGAGATAGCAGTGAACCATATAACTCCGTAGTATGTTATATAATCAAGACAAATGAGATTCTCAGATCATACAATCATCTTTACCACTTGAATCAGATCTAATCAACTATACTCATCAGAAAGCATGTTTTATAATCAATAGATAGAAATCGGCAGTAGACTATCAAGTAATCATAAGAGTGGCGTGCAACACAGGCATAAGAATAATATAATCATGAGATGATGAACAAAGAATCATATTTGAATGTATCATGCATAAGAACTTGAATTAAGAACAAAGTTTTGCCATTACATTATGAATAGAAATCTATATGGGAGAGAAAAGAAGTATAAGAGAACTACTCACTCATGAGATTGAGTGAAAGCTCCATTCTTCTAAGGTTGGGTGGCTAAGAACTAAACAAGCAATATGAAAGTGTTAAGCTAATGATGGGCGGCTAGCTACGCTTAGGTTGAGAAATACAAGAGTATTTATAGGCAAAATAGAGCTAGGGTTAGCTAGCAGTGCAAATGACTTAGAAGTCCTTGAGTTGGCCGGCCTTCTTGAGCAAGTAGTGAGATGTGTGTCCTCATGTAGTCACATGACTCCCCACATCTAGTTGTTAGACGATTTAGGCTCATCAAGTAAAGATTTAAGTCCCCATGTAAGCACATATGGTTTCCTATACTTCACTTATGTCGTCTTGGACTTGGTAAGATCGTATGGCTAACCATGTAAGATGATGGTTAACCACATACTCTTCATTGGGCAGCTTCAATCTTTATCTTGTCAAGTTGTCTTCTTGGATCTCCATTGATGATCATTCAAGCTTCCATTGATGACTTTCATGAACTTCATCAACACATGGTTCATCACATTGAGGAAGTGGTTCACCACATCCAATGGACTATGGTTGAAATCACCATCTTGAGGTCTCCTTTTGGGATTCAATCCAATTGTGCTCCAAATAGGTCCATTTAGCTCCATTTTAGACCATATTGCAACTTTCTCTCTTGATCGGTCGTCAGCAAATCACAAGATAAATCCCCACAAATCCTTACTAAGTAGTTAGGGCAAGTAGGGGTCGAATCCCACAGAGAAGGGTGAAGCAGATATCAAAGACAAAACGTTTTTAAGATCAATCAAAAGTAAAAGGGATTAAAAATGCCAATTATAAAGAAAACAATTAATCTAAAAATAAAATTAAACTAAATTAAACTAAAGCTATGGAAAATACTAAAGAAAACAATAATAAAAAGGCATACTTCCTTTCCAATGGTTGAAATCAATCAATTAAGGTATGGTTCATCGACACAAATCATATTTATTTGATTAACATCATCAAAATAATTTCAGATCTAGTTTTACGTCAATAATCCTGTGCTATCACGGTCGTTAAGGATTACCATGAATAAAACATCAATCTTTCACTATTTAGACAAATACTATTGAATAATTGGTCCAGGGAAAACCCTAACATGCTAAATAGATTTAACATATCACAATGATAAATCCCTATTATTCTCTACTCATCTT
Source organism: Corchorus olitorius (assembly GCA_001974825.2). NCBI lineage: Eukaryota > Viridiplantae > Streptophyta > Magnoliopsida > Malvales > Malvaceae > Corchorus > Corchorus olitorius. Next base: position 43,084 of record AWUE01021014.1, on the reverse strand, counting down.
TACCATCACGACTTAAGATTCATAAAGAATAAAGAATAAAGCATTAAGCATATCAATTAATTCTCACATGCATAAAAATATAACCAAACTCATTATATCTAGCATATCACAGTCTAGATTTAATAAGGTTTGACAATCCCATTAAGCCATATCACAGAACTTAATTTACTACAATTAATCAACCTAGTTACTAGTCATCTCACCAAAATTGATTTAGCAATAACCAACACAATTATCAAGATTAGTCGCGATCTAACCAATTCAAATCATGCAAGTATAAGAATAAGAACAAAGATTAAGAAATATATTCCATAGATAAATCAAATTATGAAGAACAAAAGTCTCCCCATAAATTATTAATTGAAATCACCAAAGGAAAAGAAGTATGAAGAATTTAGCTACTCATGGATTTGGAGGAATCCATGAGAAACTTAAGAAAACTTACAAACTTGAGGGATAAAATCTTCCTCCTTTGCATCAACTAGGGTGTCGACACCCTCTCTAAAGAGGGATGCCGATACCCCCTTCAAAAACTATAAAGAAAACTAAAAACTAAAAGAAAAATAGATGAAAAGAATTGTGAATTGTGTTCTCTAAAATTACATAAGGTGGGTATTTATAGTGGACTAATTAGACTCCTAGTAGACTTAGGATTTGAGTTAAACAGCCCCTAGGTCGTTTTAGGCCTCAAACTTGGTCTCCAAGTTGGATTAAAGGTCTTCCTTAGAGTAAAAATCGGATTTGGTGAAGACTGGAATTCCGCAGAAACATCAAGGGCATTTTCGGCATCAAAGATGGCAGAACTGGGCTTCGAGCAAAACTGGAAAGTTGTATATCTCGGAGTCCTATTTCCAACTCATATTCACATACATTTTTTGGAGGTCTGAGTCAAAAGTTATGGCCATTTTACCGAGACTACGCAGAATCCTAATCCAACTAGGACTAGTGTTGCGGGAATTGGATATTTGCACAGGGTTGGACCGCGCGGCTTGGGGCTTTGACTCCAATTGTGGGCCCAGTTGGGCAGGTTGTTCTCCCATATAAAATATTCACAAGGCCATGTCTTTAAGGTCTCTCCGAAGGATGTCTTTTTTCCTTCGCAATTTAACCTCGATCCTTAGTTCTTTCTCCTTGAAATAATTCTTCAATGATCTTTATATCTTCAAATTATCTTCAATTAATCTTCAATCACGAACTTCGAATCTCCAAATCTTCACTCAAAATTGCTAAGTCCCTATTTGTGTAAAAAGTCATCAAAATAGCTCCAAACATAGTGAAAAACAACAAGTTTCCAGTTTTCTTCTTTTCAAGACCTAAAAACACAAATACTTGTAAAATAGGTTAAAACCACACATAAAAATACCAAAAAGCATAGGAAAATGACCATAAAAATAGGGTCTATTCTGGCTCGATCATCTCTAAATAAGCCTACAAGTGCAAAACGCCCTATTAGAGGGTAAAATAGCATATAAAACATATCAAATACATATAACATCTTGGTCTCATCAGATACCCCCACACTTACCTTTTGCTCGTCCTCGTGCAAACAAGGAGAGTATGATTCTAGAAGTAACAAGTAAAAGCAATCTTCTCATCATGTTCGAATGATTCATCACACTTAACCAATAAGACTTGTACTTCCATCCTATCAATGAGACAAAGTAATCACCACCAAAGATGGGTATTAGGCTCATGGGTGAAAACAAGTCTTAAAGAAGGTTTACGTATATGGGCGGTTTTGGGGCTACTAGCCCATCAATGGGTTCATTTGACTTTCTTTCATACTTTTCCTTTAGTTTAGTATCACATCCTCCAACTAGTGCCTTTTCATTTGATTTGTGTAGCTGCTTGGCACTTTTGAACTTATTTGCACGCTTTTGTTTTTTGTGCTTATTATAGAGAGACAATACTTTCTCATTTCTATACCATGCCTCTAATTATCTTTTTCCATCCTTATTTCTCCATTTTTCAGAGTGACAACTATGGTAAGATCAGAAGTATCTCTTTTCCTCCATATATCTCAATATACACCCCCCACACTTACTCTTTTGTCTCATTTTGTCAAGAACCAAAGGATATTTAGGTAAGAACAGGGTTCAATGAAAAAATGAGGTTAAAGGAATAAGGGTATATTAAGAACAAAGGGGTCTTTAGTTGCTTTCTTTTGACTCAGATTTGGGTGTGATACAAGTTCAGGAAGAAAAATCATTTGAATCATTCGCATACTCAAAATTACTTCTAACATGCTAAATTTCGATCAAAAGTTTCAATTACTCAAAATATCATGCAAAAAGTTTCACACTTTTCATCATTTTCATCAACATACTTGGAGTACTATTGAAAAAATTGTAATCACTTTTCAATCATGCAAAATCTATTCCAAAACAATTCAAGAATGTAATCAATCAGTCTTGACTCTTAAGATCTAAATCTACTAAATTACCTCCCCCCCCACCCCCCACCACACACACACTTACATTACACATTGTCCTCAATGTGTGAACTAAGCATACATCAAAGCAATGCATAAACATGGGCGGTTAAACAATCATGCAAATTCAGAACAAGATACTCATAACATATGCAAAACAATACATTATAGCACATATAAAGCAATTTTAGTCGACTAAAACAGCATCCTTAGTCGACTAAGATTCATTCATTCATCAAAATCATGTATTGCATATATCAATCAAAAGATTAAACTTGCATAAAAGAAATAATCTCTAGCTCTTGTAAACACTAAAATGATGTGCAAAATAAAAGATAAAATCAAAATTAATCAAACAAAACTAATCATGCATGTGAGAATTCATAGTTCAAGAGCTATAGGAATCTTGGCCGAATAGGTGATGTTCAATTCTTCCAAGCATTGATTTGGCTAAGCCTAGTATCTTGATCATCCAATCTTACAAACACTTGATCTTGGAAGTCTTCCATACTCAAAGCAGGGTATGTACTAATCAGTTCAGGACTCAGAGGTGTTCCGTTCTCAACTTCTTTCTCCTTTTTTCTTTGTGTTTCGGAAAAGGAACTTGAGCTTTAGTTCTCCTATGTTTGTTCTTCCATTGCTTACTTGGTTTGTCCAAATACAATCCCAAGTCAGTCAAGCTTCTCATTCCAAAATAACAATTCTCCATTGAAGCAAGTTTCTTAGTAGGTATCTTAACTTTGAAAAACTTCAACAACTTCATAATTATCATGGAGTGAGCTACCTTGTGTGAAAGATTGCAATCCCATAGTGAAGATAATATCAACTTGGCCATGGGAATTTTCACATCATCTTCGTTGCCATAACAAATATTTTCAACCAAATAAATATCTTGTATTCTTGCCTTGTAAGTGTTACTAACCCTTGGTAGCATATTGATTTGCACAAAATACAACACAAGTCTATCCAACGGCTTCATATACTTAACTTTGATTTCAGGACCTTGTGTCCCTCTATCCATAGGAATATCAAGTCTTTCTAAAGCTTTTTCCATAGACCAATAAGGATCACTCTCGGTTTTGTGTTTTCCCTTCTCAAATTGAAAAAGATCTCCCTCATTCTTCAAATTGAGAGCTTGAGCTATTGTATCCTCATTCATATACAAAGATCGACCTCCAACCATAGTGGTGATAGACATATCCTTAGGCATGGTTTCTTTCATATTAGCATAAAATTGATACACCATGTAAGGATTGATATCTTCTTTGATGTGCAACAAGCTTAAACAACCAAATTTCTCCATTAAAGGAATCATTCCAAACAAATGCAGCAACTTGATCATCAAAAGGCTTTTCGGTTTTACACTCACTAAGTCTCAAAGCATTATACTTGTTGATATGAAACTCACCTCGAAAAATCATCCCTTTGTACCTAAGGAATCGATTCGTGCCATTATCTTGACTTGAATCTGAGGTGTAATCAGAGGTATCTTGTGAAGAACTTAGTCTTTCCTTCCTTTTCAAAGATGTCATGGTTGTTTTCGAACAACAACCAATCAGCAAGAGCTAGGTAGGGTTGAATTGACAAAAACCTAAGGTTTGAGGTTTTGTCGATTGGAGTGAAACTTTAGGTGTTTGATTGAGTTGTAGGGTAAAGTGAAAGAGTGGGAAGAAGTGAGTTGTTTATTGATTGTTGATCAACTTATACAGAGAAGGTTACAAGAGTTTAGATACACTAGAAGTGTTATACATTCTAGAGATCAGGCTAAGGGAAAGATATTTACGGTATAAACAACATTTAATTAATTATCCTTATCACCCTCCCTCAAGCTAGGAGTGTTAGGGAGAACTCGTAGCTTGGTTCGAAGAAACTAAAAACGTGTCCGAGGCAGGGACTTTGTAAGGATATCAACAATTTGGTCAGCACTTGCAACATAGTGAACAAAAATCTCCTTCTTCATCACTTTGTCATGAACATAGTGAAAGTCAATCTCAAGATTTCTCGATCGGTAGTGAAAGATTGATGCCCCAGTGAGGTAGGCTGCACTTACATTATCACACCAAAGAACTAGTTTGGTGGCCAAAGGAAACCCAATTTCCGATGGTAGGGACTGAAGCCAATAGACTTCACTGGTAGCTGTTGCCAACGCTCTATATTCAGCTTCAGTTGACGATCTGGATACTGTCTGCTGCTTCTTTGAGGTCCATAAAATAAGATTGGAGCCAAAGAATATTGCTACACCAGTTGTAGACTTTCGGTCGTCTAAGCATCCACCCCAATCAGAGTCAGAATAGGCATGAAGTTGTGTAGACACCCAATTTTGGCATTGTATCCTTTGATATACGTTATTACATTTCCACTTTTGCATTTAGGGTAAATATTTCCTTTGTTTACATTAAGGTCATTCAGTGGGATGTCAGTTGTCTTTAGTTAAATTAGCAAGTTCCTTTTTAGCATCTTAATAGTTTAGTACATATTCTCCATTTGATCTTGCATTTCATTAATAATTTGCATTTAAGATGGAAAAAGCCCAAAGTGCTGCATGTTCCATGATTTACTTTTATTAGCATTTTAGTCATTTGATCTAAATACCAAGTCATTTTGGAAATCCAATTGGGTTCATATTAGTTTAAATGAACTGCTTCACATTGCATAAATAGAAGTTGAATTTTCGTTTACTAGGGCATTCGCATTTCACTGTACAAAAAAATGTATCGTCTTTACTTTATTCATGGTAAATTGCATATCTCATTGTCATAGTAGTCACTTGGATAAAGAAATTGTTAAAAATCTAACTTGATTCGTATTAACTTAATGGATAATTCTTTTGTATGTTTACATTAGGCATTTCTATTTTAAGCCATTGTTACTTGAGAAGGTCTCATTTTCCATTTCCAATAGATACTAGCTTGCTTCTAACCGAAAACACAAGAAGATTGGCTTTCCTTCTTTAGGATTACATTTTATAAAATACAAAAGGGGTAGCTTTACATTTTGCATTTACAGGTTGTAAGTTTCGAGCTTCAAATTCAGAAAACTACAAAATTAAAACTAAAATCCTGGCTTCTCCTCAATCATGCCTTGTCTTAATTTTGTCTTTAAAGCTGCAGAGCAAATTGAGAGCAACAACAGTAGGTGAAACATCTAGGTTGCAAATACAATGAAAAGTAAAAAGTCTGATCCTACCCGCCAATGCAACAAGTATGCCAGTCTTCTTTCCGCAAGCCCAAATCGGTGGGGGCACAAATGAATAAGGCATTCACAGCACTTCATCAAGTTCCAAACACCATGAGACCCAACAGCATCATTGCTCACAATTAAAGTAAATGGCAATACAATAGGATCAACGAGGCAGCATACATTTTTAGCCCAATACATAAGCGCAACGGTAGAAAAGATAAGCTAGGAAATGGTGACACTGTCATCTAACATTCACCAAAAACAAACACAAAAAGGGCATTTTAGAGGAAAGTCATCAAGTCAAGAGAGAGAGTCCAAGACAGCCATGTTTCCAGAGTGTTTTTATCTCAATATGCATCATCAGATTGCACCCAAGAGGAAAACATAAAAAATAAACAGAGTGTGCATTGAGTTACCTAGGAACCATCATTTACTAGCATTGCATAAGCTATTCGTAGCAAACATTTCCATTTCATTAGGCCTTTGCATTTTAGTTCTATCATCTAGCATATTGTTTTAGCACATGGCATACATGCATTTACATCTCAGAATAGCAAAGAAACACCACTTTGTGGCATGCGTGCTCAGCTAACAGAGAACATTCTTACATTCTGTGTTCATCTTTTGTCCATGAGATTGCAGCAACAATAAGCAACACTCGCATTCATGCTTACATGCATTTCAATTGCATTTTCATTTATCACTTTATATGATCACAAGGCAGTGCATACATTTAAATTAATAAAGTATTCCTAGGCTCTACCAGACATTGCAATCAAAAGCAGAGGGTCAAAGTCAGAAATTCATCTCAAAGCAGCATGTTAGCAAGCAGTTGACAATCCAGTTAGCTTTTTGTTTACATGTATTACAGTCATAGATTTCTAGAGGCATCTCCCTAGTAAACTTTAAAGCTTCAATTGAGATACAAAAAACAAAATTTACACCTTTGCATTAGAATAGTTCATTTTGCATCCTGTAATTCAAGCATTCATGTTTTTCCATATGTTTAAAGTCAGAGCACTTTACCATTACTAGGCAGTCAAAATATAACAAAGCAGCGACCAAACAACCTCAATGACATTTAATTTCCAGCACAATTTTCTCTCATTTCAACCATAAGTTCAACATATTTCCCATCATTACATGTAGGTAAATCTATCAGCATTTTTTTAAACAACTTCATCACTACATTTCAAAATCAAAATAGCATAGCATTTCAGCATAATTGCTTGGTATACAGTGAGATATTCATGCTCCAAAAGCACATTTTTTTAGCACACTTCAGCACACAAAAGTAGCCAAATCAATTCACCATTGCATTTAGAAGCATAGTTAAATCACATACAAAACACATAAAGCAGTTCTCAGCAAGCAAGGCAGTAACACCAAATGCTCCAGCAAAGAGCAATTTCAAGACCTCAATTCAAAGTAAAGAATCAGAATAAAACAAATTCAACAGGGGTCAAGGAGTCAAGATAGGAGATCTTACCAACATGGCACTCTGTAATAGGCATCATGAGGGTCCCACTTGGCCACATCAGCAGGATACCAAGAAGAAGACAAGGCCAACTCAGCAGCAAGTACCTGCAGAGAGAAATTCACGTGAGAAATTGTCAAGGAAAATGCAGAACAGACAAATGAAGGCAAAATTGGACCCAATTGCCCTGCTGACTAACTAATACATCAATGACAACCTGAAATGGCAGAGGCAGGGTAAATTGGTGAAGGAAAGACAAAATTTTGGGCCATTAGATCAAGAACAGGATCAACGGCCGTAACAGGGGATCGAGGGGCTTTATAAACAGATTTTTCTACAGAGGAAAGGAGGCACATTTTTCGAGATTTCAGGGCTTTTGTTCTAGGGTTTTAGCAACCAAAAACAAGGGTTCCTTCAAAAAGTCCTAGGGTTCTAGCCGATATTTCCAGAAAACATCAAAAAAATACTAAAGTTAAGGGAAATAGGGTAAAGAAATTAGCAAGAGAGGGATACCTCTGTTCTTGTTTTAGCGAGTCTAGGTCTAGGCTCACCCGATAGTTCCTGGTTCGCCCTTCATTGCGAGGTTTTGAGTCGATCGCAGTGGTGTTCGTTGGAAAGCTTTCTTCTTGAGCCATATTTCCTCGGGGTTGCGTCGAGATTCATTGAAAGGCAGAGGCTTTAGCCATCGTGGTGGATTCCGACCGGCTTGAAGTCTCTTTGCTTCGGTTTGGCTTCCGCATCAGATTCAGAGGTCTCTTTGGGGTTAGGTTTCGAGGGCTGGAGTAAAGTCGCAAGCTTGGAGCCTCGATTGGTGGTGGTCGGAGGCCTGGGCAGCGGTGGAGAGGGAGAGCGCGGCGCTGCAATTTTGGAGAGAAAGAAGGGACGCCGTGAGATTAAGGAAATTAGGGTAAGAGCAGGTTTGGTTTTTTTATCGCATTACTTATCTGTACATAGACTAGCTTCATTTTGTTCCTTTTTTTGAAAAAAGCTTCATTTTATTCTAAGTGCTCTTAACGGGTTAGATAATATGATGTTTCCTGGTTCTTATACAGTTCCTTTTTTTTATTTTTAATTCTCTAATTAAATATAGTTAAAAAATTAAATCTTGGTTTATGTATATAATAAGGGCTTTTCAGCTTAGACCTAGGAAACTTAGGACTTAGTTTCACCTTTAAAAATAAAAAAAAAAGAAGCCAACATGAACTAGGATGGTGATAAAGTTGGAATCTTTAGAGGTAATGGTGACCAAAATATAATCTTTAGTACAAAAAAAATATAAAAAAAACTTGATAGGACTTTAGGCAAATATGTGAAGAAAGAAGGGGTTTAGATTTTGGTGAACTTTAATAATAAAAATTGGATCTTTGCATAAATGGATAGGATATTTGGTAATTAGTAATTAAGGTTGGATTTTTGAAGTTAAGTTAAATAGAAAATTGAGACAAGAATGGGGTTTAAAGTAGGCTATTAGGAAGATTTAAGGTGGATTAACTAGTTAAATCGTTTTCTTTTAGAATAATTTAGCTAAAATCCAATAGGTTGCTAGGTAAATATTTGGGGAATTAAGGAATAAGAATGTTCTTTAAATTAAGTAGAAATCAAGATTGGGTTAAATGTGATTGGGCTTCTCTAAACTTTCTTTGGGCTTGTTAATTTTCTGTTGGGCCTTGGGCTTGGTTAACTTGGTGATTTGTTTGGGTTTGGCCATGTTGTATTTTTATTGGGCTCTTGGCCATGTGTAGTTAGGTTTTAGCTCATTTGGTGAGCCTTGTACTTTAATAGTAATTTGGGCCTTGCCTATGTATGTGGGCTTGAGTTACACTTGGACTTTATTTGTTTTTCTCCATTTTTAAATTAAAATCAAGGTTTTCCTTAATTATGTAAATTCTGATAATTGACTAGAGAAACTGATCAGTAAAGCATGCATTATCTGTACTTAACTATTTCGTAAAGTGGTCGTTTATTCCGAAGATGGAATACCCCTCCATGGGATTTCCTAGGTCGGGATCACCTTGTAAATAACCCCGGAGACCGGGTTATTGGATTTATGAGCTGGCCCCGGTTAAACGTCCTTTTACGAAATGGTTAATCATTCATCTCATCATTAAATAACATATGAGTTTCACGGTGAGGGAGACGAGCATTTATTCCAAAGATGGAATACCCCTCCATGGGATTTCCTAGGTCGGGTCCATTCCATAAACCACCCCGGAGACCGGGTTACTGAGTTTATAGAGTGGCCTCGGTTAAATGTTCTGCTCTCTTAATAAATTGGCGGTCCATGTATCCTTTGCATCATGTCTAGAAGACCCACTTTAATTCAAAATTAAGTTAAGTATGGTCCAGTTAACTAATTAAAGAAAAACTCAGAAATTAAAAAAAAAATAAAAGATAAAATGATGAAAAATATAAGCTCTATTTTCTATTTCCGGAAATACCCTTTCCGTCGAAGGGTCATTTTCGTCCTTTTGCATTTGACTTTACTTTTCTATTTCCAAAAATACCCTTTCGGTCGAAGGGTCGTTTTTGTCTTCTTGCATTTAAGTTTAGTATTTTCTATTTTTAAAAATACCCTTTCGGTCGAAGGGTCGTTTTTGTCTTTTGTACCTAAGTTTAGTACTTTCTTTTTCCAAAAATGCCCTTTCGGTCGAAGGGCCAATTTCAACTTTTCCATATCCAAGTTAGTTTACTTTTCCCAAAATACCCTTTCGGTCAAAGGGTCAATTTTGTCATTTTTGCATTTGAGTTCACTTTTGATTACCAAAATACCCTTTTGGTGAAAAGGTCAGTTCCATCATTTCCGTATTTTAGTTTATTCTACTTTCCCAAAATGCCCTTTCGGTGAAAGGGCAAGCTTTGTCATGTTTTCACGTTTTGGAGAATAAAAGGTTTTAAGACTTAAGTAAATACAAAAGATTAAGATCAAGCATTTAAGATTAAAAGCAACCAATTTAGGATTTTCCTCAGATTAGTGTTAGACTTTCAGTACCGTCATAGTCACGGGCGTTGTGGGGGTGCTAATCCTTCCCCACACGTAACCGACTCCCGGATCAAGGTTTTGGTTCGTAGACCGTAGTATTAGACTTAGTGTGTCTGTCGCCAAGTTCTTGATACATTAGGTCTAATAATCAGTAGGTGGCTAATCACACCTAGGCAAAAAAGATTAGTGGCGACTCCTTTAGGGCAAGCTTGGTTTTCTCCCTTAAGTCGTTAAAAGGTAGGGTTCGAGACCCCGGACCCGCACGTTGCGACAAGTTGGTAGTTGGAGTGTTTAGTTATGTGTAAGCCATGATGGAAAGTCCCAACAAGATATCTCAAAATGCGTTTCACAGCAGACCGGTGTGTGTCCATGGGATTATGCATGTATTGAGAGACACGATTTACTGAGTAAGAGATGTCTGGTCTCGTAATGGCTAAGTATTGGAGTCCCCCAACGATGCTTCGATATAATGCTGGATCAAAGAATTGAGTGCCATCATTCTTTGTCAATTTTTGTTGGGAGCAAGAGGGACCTGAAATAGAATTCGCCTTGTCCATTTTTGCTTTAACCAATAACTCTCCAATGTATTTTTGCTGGCATAGAGGCATGCCTTCTGAATTTCGATTGACTTCTACGCTCAAGAAGTAGCTCAAGTTGCCTAAATCTTTCAAAACAAAGGACTGTTGTAAAGAGATGATGAGTGAGGCAAGTACCTTAGAGTTTGAACCAGTAACAATTATGTCATCGACATAAATTAGGCAATAGATTTTGGTGCTACCATCGTTGTAGAAGAACAATGATGAATCGGTTTTGGAGCCAATGTAGCCAAGTGCAGCACGTTTGTCAATGAGACACTTGTATTAAACTCTTGGTGCCTGCTTCAACCCAAATAGCGATTTCTGCTGCAAACATATGTGGGATGAGTTGGATCTATAAATCCTGCTGGTTGTTCCATGTACATGGTGTCATCCAATTTCCCATGTAAGAACGCATTTGAGACATCCAATTGCTTAATTAACCAGTTATGGCATGGAAATTGGGTTGTTTTCAACTCTTGAAATTGCCAATGGTAAAAGATTGGTTGTTGAAGTTGCTGGAGGTGCCACTGGATCACTGTTCACTTTGAATGGAAAAACCTGTTCATAAAATATGACATGGCGTGATATGTAGATTTTGCCACTAGAAAAGTCTAAGCAACAGTAACCTTTATGTAGCTTACTGTAACCTAAGAATACACATCTAGTTGATCTTGGTGCCAATTTATATGCAGCATAGGGGCGGAGCCAAGGATAGCATAGGCAGCCAAAGGTTCAGAGGCTATCATATTTGGGTTGTTCAAGAAAGAGGATCTTGTAAGGGCTTTTGTGTTTTAATTTTGGGGTCAGTAGTCTATTGATGATGTAGACTGCGGCATCAAAGGCAAAAGACCAGTATTTTAATGGGATTGAGGCATGATTTAGAAGTGCAAGACCTGTTTCCTCTACATGCCTGTGTTTTCTTTCTGCACATCCATTTTGTTCTGGTGTGTAAGGACATGAGTTGCGTTGGGTTATGCCATTTTGGGCTAGATATGTGGTCAAGGCTTGGTACTCTCCACCCCAGTCTGCCTGAAAGGATTTGATTTGTCAAAGTACTTTTCTACAATTGCTCTGAATTTAATGAAGACATCGAGAACATCAGATTTGTTTTTAATTGTAAATAACCAAGAATATTTGCTGAAGTGATCAAAGAAAAACACATAATAATGAAATCCATCAACAAAATTTATTGGAGAAGTGCCCCAAACATCGGAGCAAACAAGTTCAAGAGGCTGCTTGGCCTGAAACAAAGACTCTGGGTAAGTTAATTTCTTAGCCTTACTAACACTACAAGCATGACATAAATGTGATGAATTGGAAGACTGAAAAGAAATTGAACTAGAATTCAAGGCTTGTTGACAAGCTCGAAGTGAAGCACGACCAAGTTGGGCATGCCATGTTGTAAGACTTGCTAAATTGGCACGAGGTTGAGGCTGCTGGAAGTGGATTGGATATAGGCCATCCTTACTCTGGCCGCTGATTAGCACCTGTTTCGTGGGGATATTCTTTATATCAAAATGATTAGGAAAAAGTTCCAAGAAAACATTGTTATGCTTAGTCAAAGAATTGACAGATAACAAATTATTGGAAGCAGATGGCACATGTAGAATATCATTGAGATGAAAAGAATGATTATCAATGGAAAATGTTGATGAGCTAATATTAGATATGGGGAGAGTCTTACCATTTCCTATAGTGACAGAATCGTTGCCAGTGTATTCATTATGGATTCTTAGATTTTCCAAGTCAGCAGTGATGTGATGAGTGGCACCCGAGTCAGCTAGCCATGGGTTTGAATTTGGGTAGTGAGTGGCAGCAAGATTGCTTTGATGTGATAAGGATAACTAATTAAATGTTGTTTATACTGTAAATATCTTTCCCTTAGCAAAGAGGAGAAAAAAAATTCCGATTAGGATTTGAGAGCTCTGATACCGTGAAAGAGTTGGAAGAACTGAGTTGTTTATTGATTGTTGATCAACTTACACAGAGAAGGTTACAAGAGTTTTAGATACACTAAAAGTGTTATACATTCTAGAGATTAGGTTAAGGGAAAGATATTTACGGTATAAACAACATTTAATTAGTTATCCTTATCATAAAGGATTTAAGTGATCTTTTTAAGGTTTGAGAAAGGTATAAATAGGGTTTATATAAGCGAGAAAAGGGCTGGAAAAATCTGCAAAAAGTTCACTTGTGGTTCATCATGGTGAACCATGTGAGAAATTTTGGTAAAGTAGTGAATAAATAGGTGAGGCACGTGTGGCTAGGGTTAGACTCGCGGCTTGTGGTGGTTATGGGATGGTGTTTTAGGCTGTGGTGGGTGGCGTTGGTGGTGGCAGCCGTTCGTGATGATGGAAAGTTTGGTGAAAGGTGGTGTTGATGAGGATTTGCGATAAGGGTGTTTTCGAGAGTCTTTTGGGGTGTTTCGGTGTGGATCTTTCTTGGAGGATTATGACTCTTATTTAAATCTATTTTAAAAATTGATTTTCTTTTTGCCTTTACAATCTTTTTAATAATCAAAGAGAGGATTAAAAGCAACCAAATTTTCTTTTGACCCACTAGTTCTAGTTAGATTAAGAGGTACCGTCACTTGACGGGCGCTCCGGGGGTGCTGATCTTTCCCCGGGCGTAATCGACTCCCGAACCTAGATCCAGGTTACAAGACCGGGCCTTAGGTTTTGTGGGTCCATGTCGAGCTTACGACCTCATTAGACTGTTAGGTTGACCGGTATGTGACTAATCACACCTTAGAGTTCTGATTAGTGGCGACTCCTTTTCTAAGTCGTTTCGGCAGGGTTCCCCGGACCCGAACGTTTCGACAGCTTGGAGACTCCACTAGGGACATTAGAGAGTCAGACCTCACTTAGTTTAACAAGATCTAGGGTCTTAATAATTTGGTTGAATTTTTTTCTTTTTCTTTGTGTTTTGCATATGCATTGTCTATTTATGCTTATTTCGTGCTTTATTTGTTTAACCATGCTTTTCATGTTGTTTTTGCTTTGATCAGCTGTTAGTTTTGGGTTAGGATGGGAATCGGTTTAGTGTGTCGGTATTTGGTAAAAGGTTTGTTTGTCCCTTATGCACCACATCACTTTCGCATTGCATGCATCAGCTCAAACCCGGAGCTTGAACTTTATACCCTTAGCTCGGGGGCAGATTAGTTAACCTTCGTGGGGTCAATTAAGATCCCCGTATGGGTTATGTGAAATGCCTCCACTCAGATTGAACCCTTTTCAGTGAACCTATAATGGGTGAGAATTTGGGGCCTTACTAGCCTAGAGTGAGTGACAGTAAGGATAATTTGGGAGCCTTTTAGAAGTCCGACCAAAACCCAGCATATAGAATTGAGAATGCCAGCCAGTATAGAGCTAAACCTTGAAAAATGAGTGTGTAAGACACAAAAAAGGGACATTTTCGACCTTTTATTCTTATGCCGTAATTTTCGAAACTGGACCGTAGATTTTGAATGGACTTTCCTTACTTCACTAAAAAGAAAAAAGAGGTGAGAACAAAAGAGGCTGTTGGACCAAACTGGTGAGGAAGCGAATACCACAATCAGCTCTTGCCTTACTGCCTAGAAAGCAACAATATTGCCTAGTGAAACGGGTAATGACATTACTCATATTAGGAGACCACCTGCCCCAGGGCTGTTTATGCCCAATTTCCTGGTTTTTAAACAATGCTACAATAACCGGGGCCCATTTTTCATTTATTTACCGCAAGTTCGAGGTTATTTTATGGGCTTTACTAATTTGTTTCTTTGCCTTATTTTGTTTCTTTGCACTTTCTGCATCTTCTTTTGGCGCATTGCATATAGGGATCCATTCCGTAGCATTTTCGAGATGAAAGGAAAGCGTTTGGATAAGAATACATGGGGAGACTCCATCGGAGAAGGGCAGTTTCCGTGGGAGGAACATGAACACATCAAGAAGTTTTTTTGTGGCAGAACAGAAAAAGAAAGGGGATTGCCTGGCAGAGGGGTTTGTGCCGGTTTTACCAGAAGCTGTCAGTCTGTCACTACAGCAAAACCATAATTTGACTGAGCTCAGACATATTTGGGGGCAGATGTCCAGTAGCCGAAAGTCTAGGTTCGAGAGCTTATATGGTCACATCGGAGATTTTTTAAATGTAGAAGTCGATGAGAATCTCATAAAAGCAGCTATCTATTTCTGGGACATCTCACACAGATGTTTTGTGTAAAATGAAGTGGACATGACTCCGACTGTAGAGGAGTATAGGGATATGCTGCAAATTGGCATAAAGCCAGATGGGAAAGTGTATTGGCCAACTAAATATTCGACTTAATATGGTAATTTGGTAAAGATCCTCGGTGAAAAAATGGATATAACTAGGGGAAGTGCACAAATGGAGGGAAGACGGATGGCAGCCGTTCCCCTTATAGAGATCGCAAAAGAGAGTCTGCACAAAGATAAGGGCTTAAAAGTCTTCGCCTTGCTCATATATGGTCTAGTATTATTTCCTATGGAATTAGGATATGTGAATGCAGCGACCATTGATTTATTTGAGCAGGTTACTCACGGAAGCGACCCATCAAGCACAATAGTGGCGGAAACCATCATTGGATTATTGTAGAAGGGAAGGCGAAGGTCGCTTTAGGGGATGCACCCAACTGCTTAGTTTATGGTTTAGAAGTCATTTTTGGAACTGTGAAAGGTTATCCATGCTGTCATTAAGACACCTGCAAAAGACCCATTTAAGCGTATTAGAATAGCAACTGGCCTCCAAAGAAGACAGTCAATCAGTGGGTTGAATGATTGGGATTGGAAGGCTAGATTTATGGAGCAGCAAGAGGCACGATATTTGAGTAATGAAGAACCGTGGCTTCCTCTGGTTGGTCTTACCGGTACCACCAGTTATTCGCCTTTAATGGTGCGGAGGCAGCTCGAGTCTGCACAGTATATTCCCCTCACTCATGGGCTTGACAGTATTGATTTTGAGTTCAAGTCGACTAAGGATAAGCTTAGGGCGAAGGAGCTGGTTCAGAAGTACAAAAGGGCTCACTTTATAGGCAAAGTAATCTTCACGGACAGGGTAGAACCTGAATACCCGGAATGGCAGAAGTTGAGAGTCAAAAATTTGGTCTTGCCTCCCAAAAAAGACCCAAATTACCCCATGGGGCCCGAGGGTAAGGATATTGTGCTCTTATTAGCCCTCGAGGTGAAAAGGTTAAGAGAAGGAGTTGTGATAAAGGAAATGGAGGTTGAGAAACAAAAATTGATTCAAGAGAAATCAGAATTGGGGAAGGAAAAAGAGAGGTACAAAGAAAAGGTCAGGGTAGCCGAAAACCAAGTTGCCACAAAGCAGCAGGAAGTGGAAGGTTTGCAAGAAAAAGGTTCAGATTGGCAAAGATGAGTTAGAGCTGGAACAGGAGATGCACAAGAACACCTTCAAGGTGTCCGAGAGCAGAGACAGGTCCTGGAAAAGGGCAAAGAAAGAGTTGAAACTGGAAATGGAAACTAACAGGGAAGTGGTAAAACTCTTGCACCAAGACCATGAGCGGGAGATGAAGAAACAAAAGAAAGCATGAGATGATCGGGAAGCGAAGTATCTCCTACACATTGCAGAATTGATGGAACAGAATATCAAACTCCGCTTGGAAAAGGCTGATGAGGTTTTGAAGAGGAGCCAGTTACAGGAGAAGCTGCAAAAGGTTGAGCATGAACTAAAGGTCATTAAAGAGGCAAATGGGGTCATCAAAAAGGAACGTGACAAGGCCTTGGAGGATTTAGCTGAGCTCCGGATGACTGACAACTATATTTATCAGAAGTATGAGGTTTTGAAGGAAGGGTATGATGGCAGATGCACATTTTGGAAAGAGAAGTGCTTGGCAAAGTTGGACGAAATGGAAAAGCTTCTCAAGGATGTGGGTATGATGATTGGGCAAGCCAAGCTGATGGAAGCAAGAGCGAAGTGGCTTGGACCTGCTGTGATGCCTTTCGATCGCTGTGGACGAGAGCTTGCCAAGTTTCCAGAGGATGCTGCAAAACAGTATAGGCATATTATTCAGTTTTATAATTGTGGTTTGATATGCTGGAAGGATGATTAGAAATGATGTATTAAACCCTTTAAGTTATGGATGGATGTATTAAGACTTCTTAAAGATCATGTTATTAATCAAATGTCTTTACTCTTGTCTCTAAAATGCTACGGGATGGATCATTTTAATTTGCATTACACAAAGGAAGAACTTCAATTAGATACTGAATGGTGGTAATTGACATTTGGATGTGGGGAAAGACAATTTACAAGATCTTGGTGGAAGATTCCAGAGGATCTTCTAAGTTGTCTTTTCAAGAGTTCATTGGCATTCATGCATAGCACTCATCCTCCATCATGCATTCATGTATATGCATGCCAACAAGTGAAGGGTTTCAATTGGACACTAGTTTGGGGCAATTGAAACTCGGATGTGGGATGTGAAACTCATAAAACTTCGATGGAAGAATCTGGGTTGTTTTGTGTGATCCATGTCTTATGGCTATTTCTTTTAAAAGTGGATTTTCTTAAAAAACTTTTCTAATTCACGGGTCTTTAAAAATAAAGGTACCAAGATAGCTCAACATCAATACTTCACGTGGTCGAAAGCTAGAGTAATGGCAAATCAATATAGTGAGGAATTGGAGGAATTGAGGCGAGACAGGTATGAGATGAAGGAACAGTTGAGACAAGCGTTGGAAGCATTGGCTAGATTGACTGCAGCTCGAGAAAACCCAGCAAAAGAAGTAGTGGCAGAGGGAAAAACGACTGGTTCTAATGCAAAAGTCGAGAACCCTAAGAACAATGGCAAGATCCATGCTGATGCAACTAATGACCAGCCATTAGGGTATGTTTACTATCCCACGGCACCCTACTATGCGACGACACGGGAGGAGGGTTTGCATGACCCATATGAGAATCCGGTGCACTATGACCCGAGAACGCCGACTGTAGGACATGATAAGCTACTAGGGGTTACTAGGAAGAAGGAGGATAACTCGACAGATGAGAACAAGCGTATGCTATACTAGATTGATGAGAGGCTCCGCGGTTTAGAGGGCTCGAGTAGTTATTACAGCCTCGTTAATATTGCATAAATGTCCTTGGTGGATGATGTTGTTATACCACAAAATTCAAGACCCAAGATTTTGAGAAATTTGATGGGACCAAGGATTATCCAAACAACCACCTAAAAAGCTATGCAAGGAAGATGGGTCCTTATGCGGCGAATGAAAAACTCATGATCCATTACTTCCAGGACAGCCTAGCAGGCACATCCTCGACATGGTACAATCAGCTGGACAAGAATCGCATTCGTTCCTGGGTTGATCTTGCAAAGGCTTTTATCGACCAGTACAGGTACTTAGTCGACTTGGCCCCTGATAGGGAGTCTCTGAAGGCTCTGGAAAGGAAGCCTACTGAGAGCTACATGGAATATGCCCAGCGTTGGAGAGACATGGCCGCTCAAGTCAGGCCAACAATAGTAGAGTCAGAAATTTTCGGGCTTTTCATTGATGCCCAAAAGTCGATCTATGATAAGTTGTTCAGTATGTCAGGAGAATCATTTGCAAAAATAGTGGTAATAGGACAAAAGCTCAATAACAGCATAAAGGCGGGAAAGTTCACAATCCCGGAGGAAACTAGAAAATGGTCGTTTGGAAAGAAGAGGGAGGAGATCGGTAGTGTCAATCAAATAGGGTACCAGCCCCCAGCTTACTACCCGGGTCCAGCTTACAACTATTCAACCACCTTACCCAACATGGTATGATGTAAATGCTTACTGCGACTTTCACTTAGGGGCTTAGGGACACTCAACTGAAAACTGCTTCAGGCTAAAGCAGGAAGTGCAGGCTTTGGTGAAAAGTGGAAGGCTTAGTTTTCCTAAGATGGAACAACCAAATCCAGCGGGGAATCCCTTACCCAACCATAATGGTGGGCAGGTTTGTACAGAATGTAGAGGAGAGTTGGTGATAAGAGATGTCCGCAAAGTTGTCACCCCAATGATAACAGTATACCAAGCGTTGGTGAAAGCTGGAATGATGGATGCAGGACAGTATGAAGGGCAGATCAGTGATGGAGAATGCCCTACGCACAGGGAACATGCTGTACAAGATTGTGAGGTGTTTAGAGCTTTTGTGCAGAAGTTGATGGATGAGTTCAGGATTCAGTTTTATATTGAATTCCCGGTGGAGGATGTTAATGTACTGATGGAAGGAAAAAAGCCGAAGCCATTTATCCCCACTTTGCCTACTAGGTTGCCGCCATCACCTTTAATACCAGTAATCCCGATGGTACAGCCTTTTATCCCAAAACCTCCCACAGTAATACCACAACACATGATGGTTAATTCTCCTAATCCTTTTCCCTATGAAAGTAACCATTGTGTACCTTGGAGATATGATGTGAGTGTGTCGCCTCAAGCAGCGGAAGTGCAGAATGAAGCAAGTTCAGCCAACATAACTAGGGTTGGGGGAATGACTAGGAGTGGTTGTTCGTATTCACAACCTATAAGAGAGGTCATCCAAAGGGACGAAGAGGTAGAGAAGGGATGTTCTGTGGATAGGCCGTCTGTGATGGAGCAAGGCCAATCATCAGCTCAAGAGGAAAAAGGGAAGCCATGTTTCACAGAAAGGGAAGCTTGTGAGTTCCTTAAAATCATCAAACATAGGAAGTATAGTGTGGTAGACTAGCTGAACAAAATGCCTGCTAGGATTTCCATTTTATCTCTGCTATTGAACTCAGAAGCACACCGGAAAGCCCTTCTTCGGGTGTTAAGCCAAGCGTATGTGGAAACAGGAATCACAATGGAGAATTTGGACCATATAGTAGGGAGCATAACTTTGGGTCATATCACTTTCACAGATGAGGACATCCCCGATGGAGGAAGAAACAACTTGAAGGCTCCATACATATCGGCCTACTACAATAAGTATCATATAGGAAGAATCTTGATTGATAATGGGTCTGCTTTGAACATCATGTCGTATCACATGCTCGAAAAATTGGCGGTAGATCTATCCTACATTAAACCCAACAATATGATGGTAAGAGCTTTTGGTGGAACCACACGCTCGGTTAGAGGTGATATTGAGCTGCAGATGAAGATAGGGGGTGTTGAATTTCTGATGACTTTTCAAGTAATGGATATAAATCCATCATATTCCTGCTTGTGGGGAAGACCCTGGATTCATATGGCTGGAGCTGTACCATCTACTTGCATCAGGCAGTTAAATTCCGAGTAGGAAACAAAATTATAGAGATTAAAGCGGAAAAGGACATTAAGGCCGCACAGACCCATACTTCTCCCTGTCATTACTAGAATTTACTAGAATAGCGGCGTTTTTTTTTCCTTTTTTTTGCATATAGGGGCGTTTTTAAACGCCGCTATTTCAAATAGCGACGTTTTTAGTTAAGCCGGCAGAAGTGCCGTTATAAAAACCGCCCCTATTTTGCTGCGTTTTAAAGGATACGGAAACGCCCCTATTTAGCGGTGTTTGTAAACCACAAACGCCGCAGAATTAACTTTCATAACAAAATTTAGATTGAGGAATTGCGGAGTTTCCGTACAAAAAACGCCACTATTTAGCGGCGTTTCTATACAAAAACATCACTATTTTATATTGACAGCTTTCACCAACGCTTGGTACGCCTGGTATACTGTTATCATTGGGGTGAGAACTTTGTGGAAGTCATGCCAGTGGGTAGAGGATGGCTAGACAAGTCATGAGAGCAAGTTTTTATTGGCTGACTTTAGAGACTGATTGCATCAATTATGCTAGGAAATGCCACAAATATCAGATATATGCAGATCAAATAAATAATCCTCCCAATCCGCTTCATGTTTTGGTATCCCCTTGGCCATTCTCAATGTCGGGCATAGATGTGATCGGAGCTATAAATCCTAAGGCTTCAAATGGGCATCAATTTATCCTAGTGGCTATTGACTACTTCACTAAATGGGTGGAGGCTGCATCCTATTCTAGCATAAAACAATCAGTGGTCCTCCAATTTATTAAGAAAGAAATTATTTGCCGATATGGTTTGCCTGAAAGGATCATTACTGATAATATGCTATGAATTTAAATGGTCGCTTAATCGTTGCTACTTGTGCTATGAAGCTTGTCAATTTGGCAAAGAGGTCAGGAGCTCCTTCAAATCCAAAAATATAGTATCTACTAGGAGAGCATTGGAGTTGCGGCATCTAGACTTGTTTGGTCCCATTGATGTCACTAGCATGGGAGGTAAATCTTACGGTTTTGTTATAGTTGATGACTTTTCTAAATTTACCTGGTTTATTTCCTTAGTCATAAAGAGGAAGCTATTGATGTTTTTGCTAATCACTGCAAGAGAGTCCAAAATGAAAAAGGCTTCACCATTATAAGTGTTAGAAGTGACCATGATGGTGAGTTCGATAGTCATGCTTTTGAAGAGTTTTGCAATGAAAATGGTTTTCAACATAACTTTTCTGCTCCTAGAACAGCAGGACAGAATTTGGTGGTGGAATGGAAAAATAGAACTTTAAAAGACATGGTCCGAACTATGCTTTGTGAGAAAAATCTTCCAAAATATTTATGGGCTTAAGCTTATTAATATTACTGCCTATGTTTTAAACCGTGTTTTAATCAGACCTATTCTTTCAAAAACACCATATGAACTTTAAAAAGGCAGAAAGCCCATTATTTCTCCCTTTAAAAGCTTTGGCTGCTGATGTTTTATTTATAACAATGGCAAACACCCCATAGGCAAATTTGATGTTTGTAGTGATGAAGCTGTTTTTCTTGGATATGCTTTGAACTCGAAAGCATATAGAGTGTTTAACAAAATATTTTTAGTGGTTGAAGAGTCTATTCACATTGTTTTTTATGAGACTGATATAGCTCCGAGAAAGGTTGTGCAAGATGATGATGATAGAGGTGTTAATGAGACGAACAGGAAAGAAGCTGTGACCACTGCTGACACTAATGTGAAAGCCACTGAAGAGATCAATGAAGATCCTCCAATTGGAAGTTTTCAGAGGCAAGAGCAACACCATGAAGATCTCCCAAAGGCATGGAAGTATGGAAAAAGTCATCCTCCAGATTTGATCATAGGAAATTGATCGGTGGTCAGCAATCATAAAAATAATCCCCACAAAAATCCTAACTAAGTAGATAGGGTAAGCAGGGGTCGATTTCACAGAGAAGGGGAATAGACTTTATCCAAGATTAACTTTTACTAAAAATTCCTTAAGAGTTTTGTTTAGAAACAGGGGATTAAAACTAACGATTAAAATTAGCTAAGAAATCAATCAAGAAAATTAAAGAAAACAATTGATAAGATAGCAGTGAATAAACTAGAAAATAATTGATAAAAACCTCCAACATAGAATTAATATCCCTCTTTACAATTATAATATGGATCATTGATATCTAAAAATTATGAAAACAAAGAATAGCTTGTTGGAATTAAATCCTAAATCACCTTAATTAGATAAGATTACTCGTCAAAGCTTAAATTACCCCTTTTTCCTCCTAACTAATCAATTAGCCGTCAAGCCTTAAAGATTTGCTAGGAATCAAAGCATTAAGAACTAGTAATTTATACAAGCAGAAAGAGCAATTTCTCACTCAACATTCCTTATCTCCCTTGGAAGGAGCTTCCGCTCTCAACCAATTGCTACAAACAACCAAGCCTGAACGTCAATCCGCGACTTAATCTAGCTAATGTTAACTTAATTTATCAAGAAAGTGTCGACCCAATCCATCAAAACAAGCAACATAGAATTAAAAAAGAGATCAAAGGAATACTCTAACAATTTTCATATATAAGCACAAAATCTCACCATTATATAAGTCAAGAGATCAATTAAGTTCTACATCGGAGAAAAAAAAAGGATTACTCACTCATGAATTGAGTGAGCATCCAAAGAATAAAAAGAAAACTTACAGAACTTTGGGGCGAAATCCTCCTCTTGAATAACCTAGGGTTGCCGCCCCTCTCTATGCAAAGAGGGGGGGTGCGGCACCCTAGCCCTAAAACTAGAAGAAAAACTAGAACTAGAAGAGAAAAAGAAGATGAGAAAATTATATGTGTGAAGGTATGTGATTTGTGTTACAGGGGGTGGCTATTTATAGTGGAAATAACCCTAGGAATTCCAATCCTAACTTGGAAAGGGGTCTAAGTCGGTTTTAGGTCTAACTTAGACTCAAAGTTGGATTAAAAGTCTTCCTAGAGTAGAATCCAAATCAAAATAGGATCCTGAAAAAATCCTGATTTCATGCAGGGACTTTGACGGCATTTTTGGGCTCGAAAACGGCAGAACTAAGTTTTGGACTTCAAAGGAAAGTTGTAGATCTCAGAGTTAGCTTTCCAACGAGTACTCATGGGCTTCAAACGAAGGTCTGAGCAGAAAGGTATGATTTTTCTACCAAAACTGCACTGAATCCTAATCCTGTTAGGACTAGAAGCGGGAATAACCGGAAATTGGATATTTCCTTTGATATAGGAGACATTAATTGGGATTTTATTTCCAATTATTTTCTTATATGGGCTGAGTATTTTCCCATATAAAATATCCAAAAATACCAAAGCTTAAGGGCTTATCCATGGCTTGTCTTCAATTAAAGCTCCAATCTTCAATTCTTACTCTTGGAATAAATCTTCAAAGTCTTCAAATCTCCAAATTATCTTCAATAAGTCTTCAAATCTCCAAATTATCTTCAATAAGTCTTCAAATCACGAACTTCGAATCTCCAAATCCATACTCAAAATTGCTTCTTCCATATTTAAGTAAAAAGTCATCAATTTAGCTCCAAAAAGAGTGAAAAACAATAAGTTTTCACTTTTCTTGTCTTCAAGACCTAAAAACACAAATACTCATAAAATAGAGTTAAAATACACATAAAAATAGTGAAAAGCATAGGAACATGATCATAAAAATATGGTCTTTTTTGGCTCGATCATAATTTTTCCCACACTAAATCTTTGCTAGTCCCTAGCAAACTAGTACAGAAAAACTTAAGAAAACAAAAACAAAGACTAATGCAAATAAAGATTCCACTTTCGTAGGTGAACGGCGGCACTTAGCACGTGACGCAAGCCTTTAAACCAATGTATGTCTACACTGGAGGAGTTATAGTCTCTTGAGGGTTTACTTAACTAGGACGATACCCACAAACATGTTTAGATTGACTCGATAGACTCATGGGTTAATATGAAAAACAGAACAGTTTTTGTACAAATCTATGTTTAAATCCATTCTTTTCAAAAAATAAATTTTTAATGCATACACATATCAAGGATTAATGTAATCATGAAATCAAAATAACAAAGAATAATAAGAGCACTTAATTCAAAAGATCAATAAATAGCAAGCATCTTTATTCTTAAGTAACCATAATTAAAGTAGTTCTAATCACTTACCATTCATCACATCCTATAACTACTTCTTTCCATAAGCTTATGTCTTCATCTTTATCTCCATTACTCAAAGGAATGCATATCATGGATACAAATCAATGGTTTTCGTGGGTTATAATAGATTTTCTATATGGATTTCAAGTTTTATCAAATGGATGTAAAGAGTACCTTTCTTAATGGCGTCATTCAGGAAGAGGTTTATGTGGAACAACCACATGGCTTTGAAGACAGCAAACATCCTGACTATGTGTATCGACTTCACAAAACTCTCTATGGACTCAAACAAGAACCTCGGGCTTGGTATGAGAGGTTGTCTGAATTTCTCCTGGATAAAGGCTTTACAAGGGGAAGTATAGATACCACTCTTTTTTAGAAAAAGAAAAAGTCTGATTTCCTTATTGTTCAAATTTATGTTGATGACATTATCTTTGGTGCCACTAATGAAAGTTTGTGCAAGTATTTTGCCAAAGAAATGCAGGGAGAATTTGAGATAAGCATGATGGGAGAACTCAATTTCTTCCTAAGACTTCAAATCAAACAATGCTCAAAAAGGTATCTTCATTAGTTAGTCCAAGTACACAAAGGAAATATTTAAGAAATTTGGCATGGAGGACTGTAAACCAATGAAGACACCAATGGCCATTAGTACTAAACTTGATTCAAATGAGAAAGGTAAGGTAGTTGATCAGAAAATCTACCAAAGTATAATTGGCTCCTTTCTCTATCTTATTGCAAGTAGGTCTGATATACTCTTTAGTGTTTGTCTTTGTGCTCGTTTTCAATCTTGTCCAAAGGAATCGCACCTAGTTGTTGTTAAGAGAATCTTCAGGTATCTCCATGGAACCACAGGCTTATGCCTATGGTATCCAAAAGGATCCCTGTTAGATCTTTCAGAATATTCTGATGTTGATTTTGCAGGTAGTAAGACAGATAGGAAAAGCACTAGTAGCACTTGTCAGTTTCTTGGACAAATGCTAGTGTCATAGTCGAGCAAAAAGCAGAACTCAGTAGCGTTACCAACAGCTGAAGTTGAGTACATAGCTGCTGGAAGTTGTTGTGCTCAATTGATTTGGAACTTCGAGATTTTGAAATTACCATGATGAAAGTGCCACTATATGTGACAACACTAGTGAGATCAATATCATAAAGAATCCTGTACAGCATTCTCGCACTAAACACATTGAGATTCGACATCACTTCATCTGAGATCATGTGCAAAGAGGCGATATAAAAATTGAGTTTGTTAGTACCTTCAAGCAACTCGCTGATATCTTTACTAAACCTCTTTGTGTTAAGCATTTTAGTAGAATTAGGCATGAGCTTGGCATGATAGATTCTAGTAGCATTTGATTAACTTCTTCATGCATTTTTTCATTAATGTCTTTAATCTGTACATACATACATGCATATACATACACGAAAACTTGTCAGATTTGTACCCTCTACATGAAATTTTAGTTTCTCGATTTCCGTACAAAGCTCGTTCTTCAGTTAAAAAGTTTTCAAATTTCAAAATTATGTTTCTATCTTTTTCTGGTTAAGTCTTTTCAAAATCCAAGAAGATTTTATTTCTCTTTCCATTCCCCGAAAAACTCTTTCTCTTCTCAAAAATATTTTTTCTATTTAAGTCTCTCTCTCTCTCTCTCTCTTCATTCTGAACCATAATCCCTCTATCTCTCTTTTATCTCTCTCAAAACCCTTTTCTTCCATACATTCATATCTCTTCATATTCTCTGTTCCTACTCGTTCTTGAGAAACAATGGCTAAAGAAGAATCTTCTAAGGTGAAAAGGAAGCTCTCAGAGTTAATAGTGCCGGTAAAGAAAGCAAAAAGCAGTTTCGATGGAGCTCGACTAATTTTTGCAAAGTTACCTAAGGTGAACAAGATTGCAAATCACCTGCAGACAGAAGCTATTTGATAAGACCTAATTTAGTTATTATTTTCTATACAATTTTGCCTAGTTTTGGTAGTCATAAGTGTCTATTTCACCTCATATTTCTCATATTTGTGTTTTCAGCCCCATTAGTAGCTATTATTTAAGATTATGAAGATTTGGAGCAATTTTGGATCAATTTGGAGAAACTACTGATTTTGGCCATTTTTAGCCCAATAGGCTCATTAGGCCCGCTTGAGCCCATGAAGCCTAGAAGGAAGCCCGAATCATTGGAGACCCAAATCTGATTTCTCAAGTCCGAATTCGCATGTCCTATAGCCCAAAGAAGAGTTTCATGCCCAATCAGAAATTATGATGCAGCAAATAATTAATGGAGAAATTCCAAATCCTAATCAACGGAGGATTCACGAGCGCAGTTTTGGTAGAAAAATCATATCTTTTTATCTAGAGCTTGGAAAAATGCGATTCTAGTTGCGTTGGAAATTTAACTTTAAGCTCTACAACTTTGCTTTTGACCCAGAGAGCCAATTCTGTCGGAAAGAATGTCGATTTTTCCCTTAAACATATCTAGACAATTTTGACCTACTTTCCAACCGACTTGAGGAAGCTGACAACCAAATTGGACTTTTCTTGGACGGTTATTGCAGTTGTAATTGATGATGTGGAGCACTCTCATTGGCCAAGGAAGATGTTAATTGATGAGGACGACCTACTTCAACCAATTAAGACCCTTGCTTTGATTCCTAAGCTATTGCAAATCCTAGTTAGAGTAAGATTAGATTTTTATGTGTCTATCTTACCCTTGTTGTCGCTAAGGGCTGGTATTTTTTGTCTCAAGGGTAGGATGTGTCTTAGGTTTGCCTATAAATAGGTAAGATTATCTTTGGATTAACCATAAGGAACATAACTCACAATTGGAGATAATCGAGTTGGACATTTCTCTCCCTAGTTGTGTCGACATCTTTAGGGTTCCATACCCTTGTCGATATCTTCTCTTCAAGTTTATAAGTATGTCGCTTGTGATCTCTTCGATCATGAGTGAGTAGTTTTCTTTAATACTTTTCCCCTTTGAACCCTTGAGTTATGAATTAATTATTTTACACCTATGGTGAGATCTTGTGCTTTAATTCTTTATCAATTGATTGATGATTTGATGATAATCTATTATGCATGCTTTGAACTATCTTCGTATGTATGATTGGCTGGATTTGATTTGATGATTTAATCTTTTTTGATAAACAAGTTTTCATGCTTAATTTTGTGCTAGTTTTCTAGATTTTGGTTAATTGTTTTGCAGGAGTGCACGCCTAAGTTAATTAATTGAATCTCTGCTAGATTAGATTTGGTGAATAGCTAATAATTGAATCTAATTGTTTGTGGTAAAGATTTAATATATTCAATGAATAACTAGTAATTAAATAATTAAATTGGGTTCTAAGTTTGATCTTATATGCTGTGATGAATAACTGGTAATCATAAGTCTTGTTTGGTTTATCAATTATTCTTATTGTTTTATTGATTGCTTAATTGGTGAATAACTAGTACCTAATTTTATAATTGGTAAAAGGACTATCTTTGGGAATAACTGGTACTGATTTAGTCTAAATCTCATAATAGAGTAGGATGAAGAAGAATAACTACTATTCTGATTCCTTGCCAAAGACTTGTTTATGTTGTTTATTTTTTATGTTGCTTTAATTGATATATGTATATATGTTATCCATGGCGCTTATAATTGATTTGTGCTTAAGTGGGGATAATTGGGGAAGTATTGCTTTTATCTTATTTATTTGATTTCTGCTTAGGTGGGGATAATTGATTTGTGCTTAAGTGGGGATCCCCAACAATGATGAAGATCTGCCTAAGAATGCAGAGGCAAGATTCATCGGGAACAATTTTGTGAAAATGATACACCAATTCATTGGATCCTTTATTAGGTACAAGAAGAGCAGTGTAGATTATGTCAGTAACCATGATGTTTGGTTACGTTGGAAAATCATTAGGTTTGAAAGAGTCAATCCTGCTGGAATTCTCATTAAGGGCATGAAGGAGATGGCCAACAAAAAAAAGATGATTTGTGGCTTTGGTCACATCATTACTGGCTACATCAAGCAAAAGCTTACTGCTGATCAGTTCAAGCTGTATGAGAAGGACATGGTTGAATGATGCCTAAAGTTTTCTAAAGAAACCACTGATAGGTTCATCAAGAACACTATCAAGGAGCAGCAATTGATGGAAACCATTGCTCTGACTGTAAAGATAGAAGTGCAAAAAGTTGAAGCTGGTATTGTAGAAAGAATGACTAGTTTGGAGACAACAATGAGAGGTGAAATTGAAGGACTCAAAGAAGCCATGGAGAAAACAGGAGATCTCATGGGAACTCTGGTAGAGAACACTCAGAAGCTGTGTGTCAAGTACATAGCAGATATTGTTCAATTGAGACTCAATTATGAGAAATTGGGAGATTGCTATGACTCACTTGCAGCTGCATATTTGAGCAGAAAGATGAAAGACTCTACTGGGTTGGCAGAGACAATGACATATTGCAAGGAAGTTGAGGAAGGATTGAAGAAGCTGCACAAAGGGAGAACAACAAAATTGGATGCATCTTTAATGCAACAACAAGCTACTTCAGAGGAAGAAGATGAGGAAACAAAGAGAGCAGCAGAAATTCTGAAAAGGCAGGAAAGAATGGAGAAGAAAAGGAATAAAGGGGTATTAGTGACTCCACTGGAGGAAAGGGCTGCAGCGACCAAACCTCGGGCAATCATAGATCCCAACAGCTCAGATGAAGAGCATAGAGGTGACATAAAGTCTATTGCAGATAGCTCATCCACAGGAGATGGAAAATCCAAGGATACAGATGAAGAAGATGCTGAAGAGATCAATGAAGGGGAAAAGCAATCTGAGGAGATTGAAGCCACTGATGCAGAGCAGCAAAAACAAAAGAAAGCAGAAGAGAAGCAAGTTGCTGACGACACTATCAGAGGAGTTACTTCTGATATACAGGCTATGGAAGTAGATGAAGGCTCTATTGTTGACATGGCTCAGGAAAAGGAGAAGGCAGCGCTGGCAAAAGAAATCTTCAAGGACATTGAACCCACGACTAGTGTGCCTCCAAAGGCATCAAGCAAGGGAAGGAAGCTAATGCAATTGCTAGCAAGAAGGTTGTTGGCACTGGTAGGATTCCCAAGTCTAAATTAGCAAAGGAGTTAGCAACAATTGCAGCCACATTAAGTACCTTTGATAGCAGATCCAGGTCAGTGTCATCACAGCAGAAGACCACTCCTAAAGTCGTCATTGATCCCTCAAGCAACACGGGCGAAGAAACAGAAGAAGATTAGGATCCATTAATCGCATCAATCATTTCATTTTCTGCATCTTGAACATTTCATGCATTACATATGCATTTTAAACTCTGCTTTATTAATCTCGGTTTGTATTTTGGCACCTGCTGAGTGCCTTGGATATTTTGGATATTTGTTTTGAGGCATGTGGATGTCTCTTATCTATCTTATATACTTTAATATCTCTCTTGTATATATTCTGTTTCTAGATTTACAAACAGTTTTATGCAAATACTTAAACCTTTTTTGCTTATGACAAAAAGGCGGAAAAGAATTATGAATTGAGCTATTGATTATCTATTATATATGTTGCGAAGATTAATGTTTTTATCTAGTGTGTTCAGCATTTGAAAAACTAGCATGCATAGAGGCAACCTTGTGGCATGCTTGGATGGGGTCGATGCGGATGAAAAATTGACTAACTTAAGGGGGAGTTTAATGTCTTCAATGGTATATCTTTTGAAAAACCCCTTTTTATCTGGCTGAACTTATAATTGCATATCTTTTAATGCCATTAATGGGATTTCTGGAGATTTCTTGCTCTGATCTTCCTTATATTTTTAGTGTTTTCTAACTTTATTCTGAACTTGATATATATTGCTCTGATTAGTTCTGAAATTAGATGGCATGTACTTAGGGGGAGTTTATTTTCTTATCTTAATTCCCTTGCTATATTAACTATATCTCAATTCAGGGTTAGTTTTGTCATCATCAAAAAAAAGGGGGAGATTGTTGAACCCTGTTGTTTTTGATAATAACAAAATAAACCCAAGTATGTTAGCTAATGTGTCCACTTAGTGTGCAGTGAAGTTTTTAACAGTGAAAGGTTGAGCAACGTAGACTCTTAAAAAGAAATCTTCATCAGTTACACAAATGTAGAAGAATGCCATGAAGCCTTAGCCATATGAAGAATGCAATATTTCCAAAGGAGACAATTTGGAGCCATAGGCAGCAATATCAGAAGGCAAAATTTATAACTGAAGAAGTATGGTTAAATCAGAGTGCAAGAAGAATGTTTAAGTCAGGACAGAATTTTGAAGTTAGAAGAAAACTGGAAGACATTAGAGGGATTAATGATCTTGAGATTAAAGCAACTAGTAGCTGACGAGAAAACAGTATGGACGCGTTAGAGACATTAGTGTTGTACGGACACGCTGAAGCTGTCAACAGCCTGGCGCGACTAAACGACAAAATAACGGGCAAATGGTTTAAATTGACCAGATAACAGCTAGTTTACAAGAGAAAGCTATAAGAACTTGATTCTAACCGTTGAGTTCAAGTTTTGGAGCATTTTTGAAGATCTAAACACCCTCTTCCTCCAGAATTTCAAAATCCCAACAAGTCTAAGCCTTGCTCTCACTCTAACTTTCCTTTAGTTGCTTGGATCTTTGTATTTGTGCTTAAAGATTATAACTTTAGTTTGTATTAGGCCTGATCTTGTGTATTCTGATCTTTAAAAATCTTTTCTACACTCTTTTACTTTGTATTTGTGGTTGGTTAAGTGCGGGTTGTGAAGACCATATTAACTTCACTGATAATGGATTCTAAAACCCTTATTGTGTGGTAGAGGACGTAGGCTTGAAGGGCCGAACCTCTATAAATCGACACGCCTCCAATCTTCCATCCTTTCTACAATCATTCCAGTTTTATCTTCTCTTACTTCTTTACTTTCCACTATTTAGTCTGTTAACGTCTTTATTTATTTCCTTTTACTTTCATTTGCTTTGCTTGTAATTTGTGCCTTTATCTTTCATTATTTCCTTTAATACATTTCAGAGAACCGAAAAATTTTCGTTAAGTGCTATTCACCCCCCTCCAGCACATCGAGTGGACGAACATGAACATGCCACAGTTCCCCATATGCTTTCTCAACATTATACCTTTAAACCATTTGGATTATATCCCTTTGTTCCTCAGTCCTCATCGATGTATGGTTTCCAACCATCTCAAGCACGTTTGTTTTCCAAGCCAATAGATCAAGAGCAAGCCAATGAGAGGGACAATGGCTTGGGAAATGTTGGAGACCAACAAATGCTAAATAGCTTAAATGAAAGGTTGCGAGAATTGGAGGGAGTCTCTACATATGGTTTTGTGGATGTGTCCAAACTTGCTTTGGTAGAAGGATTGGTGATCTGATCAGTCGTTAGCAAATCACAAAATAATCCCCACAATTTCCTAACTAAGTAAATAGGCCAAGCAGGGGTCGAATCCCATAGAGAAGGGGAATAGACTTATCCAAAGATAAAATCTTCTCTAAGAATCACTCAAAAACAGGGGACAAAAAATAGCAATTATTAAGAAAAAACAATTAAACTAAAAATAAATCAAAGTAAATTAAATCTAAACAATAGCAGTTAACAAAGAAAACAATAATAAACGTAATTCTTCTCCAATGGTAGAATTCAATCAATTTAACTATGGATCCTTGATTTAAAAGATGAACTCAATATTTTATTTTTAATTAATAATTGGTCTAGGGAAAACCGTAACATGAAAATTAGATAAGATTACCTTGGTCCAGCTTAAATTATCCCTTTTATTCAAAAACAACCAATTACCTTGGTCCAACTTAAAGATTGTTTAAGAACAAAGCATTAAGAACAATTTTTCACACATGCATAACAAGTATAACCAAACCTATTCTTCCCTAGCTTGGTCCACTAGTTCCGAATAAGGTTTACTAATCCCATCGAACCTATTCGTCCTGGTGCTCGATTTGTTACCTCACAATCAAACTTGAATTGGTCCTTCTAAGCTTGATTTAACAATAGATCCATCCAATTATATCATTAGCGGCCGCAGAAATCAGTAAACATCAAGATCATAAAATAAAACAGAGTTTGGCAAACTATAAAATCAAGAACAAATATCAAATTATAAGCACACAAATCTCACCATAATTAATTGATTAAAATCACCAAAGAATAAGAAGTATTAAGAATTTAGCTACTCATGGATTTGGAAAAATCCATGAGAGGCATAAGAAAACTTACAAAACAAAGAGGCGAAATCCTCCCTTGCCGGCACCTAGGGGTATCGCACCTCCCTATGCAAAGGGAGGTGTCGACAACCCCCTCCTAAAACTAGAGAAAAAACTAGAATATTTTCTTAAGAAAAAGATGAAAAGAAAGATATATCTCTAGGGTTACATAAGGTGGGTATTTATAGTGGACTAATTAGACTCCATATAGACAAAGAAAGGGTGTAGAACGGTTTAGAGTCTTGACTTGGTCTCCAAGTTGGCTTAAAAGTCTTCCTAGAACCGAAATTAGAGTGAAATTCGGACTCTAGAATATTTTTGAATCGCACAGCAACTTCGATAGCAATTTCGGGCTTGAAGATGGCGGAACTGGGCTTTGGGCTTCAAAGCAAAGCTGAAGATCTCGGAGTCCTTTTTACAATGCCTACTCACACGCCCTATTTGGAGGTCTGACTAGAAAGTTATGGCCTTTTTACCAAGACTGCGCAGAATCCTAATCCAACTAGGAAAGGGTTGCGGGAATTGAATATTTCCACGGGATTGGACCGCGTAAATTGGGGCTTTGACTCCAATTATGGGCTTATTTGGGCTGAGTATTATCCCATATAAAATACTCATAAGTCCATGTCTTCAAGGCTTCTCCATAATTTGTCTTCATTCCTTTGCGATTTAAGCTCAATCCTCAATTCTTGCTTCTTGAAATAATTCTTCAATGGTCTTCAATTCTTGAAATGATCTTCAATGGAAGCTTGAATGATCATCAATGGAGATCCAAGTAGACAACTTGAAGAAGATAAAGCCCAATGCTGCCCATGAAGAGTATGTGGTTAGCCATGTCATGTTAATGGTTGCCCATATGAATCATACAAGTCCAAGTTTATCCAAGTGTTACATAGGAAACCATATGAGCTTACATGGGGACCTATATGTTACTACTTGCTCAACAAGGCCGGCCAACCTCAAGGATATTCAAGTCATTTGCACTCCTAGCAAACCGTAGCTCTAGTTTGCTTATAAATACTCTTGTATTCTCAACCCTAAAGCATAACTTAGAGATAGCTAGCTGCCCAACACATTCATTTGCTTGTTTAGTTTCTTAGCCGCCCATCTCTTAGAAGAATGGAGCTTTCACTCAAAATCATGAGTGAGTAGTTCTTTTATACTCTTTTCTCTCCCATGTAGATTTCTATTCATTGTGTAATGGTGAGACCTTGTTCTTAATTCAAGTTCTTATGTATGATACATTCAAATATGATTCTCTGTGCTTCATCTTATGAATATCTTATGGTTTTATGTGTGTTGCGTGCCACTCATATGATTGTTTGATAGTCTAATGCCAATTTCTATTTATTGATTATACAATATGCTTTCTGATGAGTATAGTTGATTAGATTTGATTCAAGTGGTAAAGATAATTGTATTATAATCATTCTGTTGCGTATGATTATCTGAGAATCTCATTTGTCTTGATTATATAACATACTACGGAGTTATATGGTTCACTGTTGTCTCATATTTATCTTTCTATGGGCTACGATTTCACATAGATCTAGGATGATATGTTATAGTTAATAGCTTGGTTAATTGTTCGATGTACTTCATGCCTCATCTATCTATATAGACAGATGCTTTCTGATGAATCTATATAACTTAGAAGGGAGATGCGATGTCAATAACTAGGTGAAATCCACCTTATATAGGTAAAGAACTTGGAATTGGTGCATAACTATTAGCTACCGCTTAAGTCCTTCCTAGTGACAAGTTGTAACTTGCCATTTGCAAGGAGTTATAATTTGATATCCTGCCAAGGTGTATGCATGTTTATTTGCTTGTTATCTTTTATGTCAATGACCCATTACACATGATTGATCTCCTACATATTGGGATAAGAAAGGAGTATGCTTAGTTTATATAGTTTTTTTCTTAAACAATTACTTAGTCTTACTTTCATTAGTGACAATTACTCTCTTATACTTTGATTATTTAGTGCTACCTAATTGTTTGCTTAGTGTGAATGATTGGTTCCTTGTTGTTATCCACCTTCCTAGTGGGAAATGACCCTTACTTGCCCTATTCTACCTATTTGAGTAGCACCTGAGTTTGTGAGGAAAAATAAATTTAAACCTTGATAAAGCCTCATTTGTAACGACCACTTGAGGGGGCATCAATATGCGACATCTCAAGTTCATCCTGCAATTAGTGATAAAGAGCAAGCCAAGTTGTTTGTTAATACCTTCAAGCCTCCAGATTATGGCTACCTGTTGTCTGGTATCACTAAAGATGATAGATATCTCTATCAAGAACGGCAAGCTTGAGGGAGAGGAAGGTGCAACCGACAAAAAGAATCAAGGAACAAAGAAGAATGAAGGAGATGTCTAAGCGACATTCCAAAAAGAATAGAAATTTAATCAATCTAACAAATTCCTTAGACCATACCTTTATTACAAAAACCCTTACCAAAGACCTCCAGACCACTACCCTTACACGCACCCATACGCAAACAATATCAGTCCTGGATATTCATATGAAATGCCTCGTCTTTACGTGCAATCTACAACATCACAACTCGCAACCCAAAATGCAAATCAATGAGGGCCGCAAAGATCCTTTAGCACTTTTAGACAAAGAGAATTCATTGATCATATCCTTATGTCCTATACTGAACTATACCCTCTACTACTATAGAAAAATTTAGTCACTCCCATACAATTAAAGGTCTCGCTGCAACCACTTTATCCAAAATGGTATGATGTCAATGCTACACGTGCATTTCATTATGGGGCACAGGGGCATACACTAGAGAATTGCACCCATCTTAAGTATAAGGTGCAAGAGTTGGTAAGATCGGGACAGGTTAGTTTCGAAGGAAAGGCTCAACCCAATGTGCGAAACAACCTGTTGCCAAATCAAGATAAGCTAGCAACCAATGCTATATTAGGGGATACAACTTGTTATGTGAAGAGAAGCTTGAGTGAGGTCACCACTCCATTGAGTGTGGTCTATAAGGAGTTGTTGAAGGCTGACATGATAAACCCTTTATTCAAGGATTAGAGGATTATGATTTGAATGAAGGGTCATATTATCCAAGAATGTGAAGAATTTTGGTGCAAGTTGCAAAACATAATGGATTCTTCTTTGATTGAATTCTATGTGGAAAAAGAAGAAGTTTTGATGAATGTGGCGGACAGTGAAAAAGTTTTACTGAGTATGGCTTGTATCGAGGGAAAAGAGCCAGTGATGAAGCAAATGAAGATCCCTCACCTTTACGAGACATCTCAGACTGTTGGATTTGTGAACCTTAGTACAGATGATATGTCAGTCAATGTGCTAGAAAATGGCGATGTTGGAACAAGTGGCAAAGATTCAATTGTTTACTTGGAGACCCATGTGAACAATTGAGAGGTCATGTAATGGCCTATTTTGATGGATGCAATATAATTTGTTGAAACTTTTTCTTAGGTTATTTCAACTTTTTATCTCGCACTTTTATTTAATAATGAAGGAAGACAGTTTGTGTATAGTGTTTTTACTCTTTTCAATAAAATGGTCAATGCAATGCATTATGATTCTCCATCAAAAATTTTTTTTCATATTCATTCCATATTCGTTCATTTTATTTACATATATATCCTAGATCTTCAATTGATGAATATAAAGATAATAAAAATTATCAACTTGTAATTGACCTTGAAAAAAACAGTGAATATTGATGAAAATGATGACAAAGATGACCAAATATTCCCCCTGATTTGATGAGGTTAATTGAACAAGAGGAGAAACAAATCATGCCCCATCAAGAACCCATAAAATTAGTGAATGTGGCAAGTGAAGGAGACCAAATTGGTTCTTCTTTGATTAGTTCAGAAAAACAACAGTTAGTGGGTTTGCTCCGAGAGTATGTGGATATTTTTACATGGTCATACCAAGATATGCTGGGCTTGGATACAAATGTTGTGGTTCACAGACTGCCAATAACGCCTAAATTCAAACCTGTTCAACAAAAATTCAGACGGATGAAGACAGAGATGTTGTTGAAGATAAAGGAAGAGATAAATAATCAGTTTGGTGCAGGCTTTCTGGAAGTAGCTAAATACCCGGAATGGGTGGCAAACATAGTTACTACCCTGCTCGTCATGCTATGTTCCCATTTATGGATAGGTTTTCTGGGTATAATCAGATCAAGATGGCATTGAAGATATGGAGAAAACCACCTTTAGAACATTGTGAGGCACATTTTGCTACAAGGTGATGCCATTCGATTTGAAGAATGCTGGAGCCACATATT
This sequence comes from Corchorus olitorius, assembly GCA_001974825.2. NCBI lineage: Eukaryota > Viridiplantae > Streptophyta > Magnoliopsida > Malvales > Malvaceae > Corchorus > Corchorus olitorius. The sequence goes on along the minus strand of AWUE01021014.1, from coordinate 6,537 downwards.
AGAGGGCAATGGTTACTTTGTTCCATGGTATGATGCACAAAAAAATAGAGGTTTATATGGATGGAGACATGATATGACTCGTCATTGGGAAATAAATTGCGCATAGTTATCTCTGAAATGTCATTTGTGTGGGTAAGATATGATTCATGAAATTCTCATTTGAAAAGAAGATGAAGAAGAAGAAGAAGAAAATTAATTGTAACATCAAGCATTTAAGACACTCATAAGGATTTTATAAAAAAAAATTAAAATCTAGTTTTGCTTAAAGATTGCTCTTTAGTGAAACGTAACCATACCTGAGATGATAAATGACCATTTTTCTTATTCCCTTCACTTGTGAGAAAATTATCCATTTGTTGTCCCTTTGAGCCTAATGATTTCTTTCAAATGAACCCACAATCAAGGATCACACTCTACACTTGGGGGCATAGAAAAAGGAAGGATTTGTTGCATTAAGATGAAGGTTCTCATGAATTGAATTTTAGAAAGAGAGTCTTATACTTCCATCAAAATGAGGAATAGACTGAATGACGAAAATGAAGGAAAATAATAAAGAAGAAAAAAAGACAAAAGAAATGAAAAAGAAAAAATGTGAGATAGAAATAGTAAACGGTTGAAGAGAGGATAAAATTAAAAAATAAATCCTCCTAATATCAGAAAAATGATCCTTGATTTAATTACCCTGAAACACAATTTTTTGGGCCTTTTTATCCTTTCTTTGGAAACCCCTAACCCATGGCCTACGTTACATGCCTTAAAAGTCCATTTTGGTCAAGAATGGTACTTGAATTGAAGAATATTTTCTCAAAATGAATAGTTGATTTTTTATATTTTCTTTTGATAAAATTACTTTTGGAAAAATGATTTTGATAAAATTAGGAGTCGTTAAGTGCACGATGAGACAATCAATGAAAAATTGAAAAAAAAAGAGAGGGAGAGGTTTGAGTTAAAAACCCGAAAGGGCGGCTCAAACCGCACAAAAAAAAAAAGGGTCAACTTGAAAACCCGAAAGGGTGGCTTGTACTGCAAAAAAGAAAAAAAAAAGGTGAGGTTCAAGTTGAAAACCCGAAAGGGTGGCTTGAACTGCAAAAAAAAAAAAAGTGAGGTTCAAGTTGAAAACCCGCAAAGGGCGGCTTAAACAACCTGAAAGGGCAATCAAAGAAGTGGATAAAAGCTTCTGGACAACATGGTAAAGCATAATGGGGCAACCTGTGAGATGGAACTCAAAGTATTATGGGGTATGAGTTATCAAAGTCATCTAACATTGTTGTCAAGGACGTCATTTTGGAGTTAAATTAGGGTTAATTTACTCAAAAATTGTCTGAATATTCATCTATTGGAGAATATCTCTTTATTCATATTTGATATTATAATAAGCTAGTATTTTTCTTCGTGTACATTTAAATTCCTTTTTCTTCGTTCTTTTTGGGATATATATAAGTTCATCTTCTTGCATTTCTTCTTATATATGAATTCTTCTTTGAATCATATTTGATTTTCTATTAATGTGGATTCTTTTTGAGAATTTTTGTTGTAGTTGTTGGGCCCCCCAAAGCTAGATGTCAAGATCCGCTCCTGTATAAACCACACACGCCGTTTATGTTTAACGTTGCTATCGACAGTTTCAAACAGTGTTGACGAAACCAGACTAGACTGGCCGATTGAACCGGTGCAACCGGCCATAAATATGGCTCCATCATACATATAGAACCGTCGATCAACAGACCGGTCAAGAACCAGTTAAACTAGGCAAAAAAATCTGGAATCAGACCGAATTGAGTTAGAAAACTGAATTTAAGCAATATTTTAATATGAAAAATATTTTTAAAATAATTTATATTTAAAAATAATTTTTGAAAGATTTTTTAACATAATGATCAACCGGCAGTTGAATCGGTTAGACCAATCGAACTGCAAACCGGTCATAATCCGGTTCACCATCCCATCCCCTCTTTTTAACATTGGTTCCAACTTGTCATTTTTTTATAGTTTTTTAACAAAAAATGGGTATAAAAGAATTGAAATTTTCCCACCCTTTGTATTTTGTCTTCTTCAAGCACAGCCATTGTTTCAAATTTGGGTTTTTTCTAAACTCGGTGACTCATACAAAAGCCACCATAGGTGTCGCCATAGCTAGCCAAGATAACCTTTTTTTTTTCTTTATTTTGTTCTATTTATCCGTCTCTATAATTCCTTTTTGTTTCCATTTTTCTTTTTTTTTGGTGTTGGAACTCGATTAAAGAAAGTAAAACAAGTAGTAGAAAGAACAAACAATTAATTTTAAACTTAGATTGTTGAAAATTGTAGAAAGAATGGGTTAAATCTGGAAAAAAACAAAAAGGGCGAGGTAAATGGTTTAATTTTTTTGTGAATTTTTCTTTTGAAAAAAAAAAACCGAAAATTGGAGCTTTTTGCTTGAATTTTTCCATAGAGACCATGGATTATGATGAGCCAATTGCTGAAAAGATCTAAATAAGTGATGTTTCAACTCCACTGATATGAAGATTTTGTGAATGGTTGAATTTATATGGTTTTCTCCCCGCAATTGTTTTGGTAAGTCTCTTAGTAAAATATACCATTTATATAAGATAATATCAATATGACTTAGAAATCACTACCCAAATGGCCAAATCTGTTATGTGGATACTTTGTTCATTGTAGCAGCCATTGACGGTGAGATAGTCAAAGAAAGAAAAAAAGAAAAAGGAAAAGTTGAAAGAGAAGGGAAGGAAAATAAAAGAAAGACATGATATAATAGGTAGCTTATGTGGAATTAAAAAGTAGTCAGCTGGCTGGCCATTAAACTCCTGAGTTGGACTTTTTACAAGTAAAATCTAAAATGCCACCCGTGTTCTTCACGCATCTACTTCTATCTCATTTAAGCCTTATTTGCTATGTGAGCATATGTTTAAGTCCAAAATGTCACAATTAAAAAGAACTGGCCTTAATTGAGCAAACTTGCAAAGGGTTAGACCTAAACTGGATTTTTAGCCGTCCTTTTATAAATAGGACGTTTGTTTAGCCCATTATTTATTATTTTGATATTTTCCGGGGGGCATAAGTAGAGGTGACCACAGTTTGGTTTTGGTTCTTGAAAAGTTAGAACTGGAATCTTAACCTGTAGGTAAGGTTCCGTTTTTGATTCTGGAACCGACGGCTCTCAGTTCGGTTCCTTTACCAAACTTTTGTATATCTCAAATACTTGTAATTGTATATAAAGAGAAATACAACAACAGAGGAATCATTCTTCCTCCTTCATTCATTCAAATTTCTTTCTCTTATATGGTATCAAGAGCCTTGCTCTCACGAGACTCTTAAATTTTTTCTTTGCCATATCTCTTTTTTTTTTCCTCCTTTTCAGTGGCAAACACCACTGCTATTGTTGCAACAACTCAACCAGCATTGCTCAATATTAATGCCACAACCCATCTCCCCATCAAGCTCAATTCCACCAATTTTCCATCTTGGCGAGCCCAATTCTCGTCTCTCCTCTCCGGACACAATCTTGTTGGCTATATTGATGGGGTTCATCCATGTCCTCCATCTGAAATCACCTCAACAACAACAACACCCACTCAAATCACAAATCCAGCTTATACTCATTGGAAGCAGCAAGACCAATTACTTCTCCATGCAATCATTGTATCTGCCACTGAATCAGTGGTGCCTTTCTTTGCCTCTAGTCCTACATCTGCCTATGCGTGGACCAAAATACAAACCATGTATGCAAATAAGTCGCAATCCAGGATGATGCACCTACGAGAGAAACTCATTCAACCTAAACTCTCCACCCAGAAAGTGCAAGATTATTTTCAAAACCTGCGACATGTTGCTGATGAATTGGCTTTGATCAATTCTCCGATAAATGATGATGAGTTAGTCATACATGCCTTGAATGACATTAGTTCAGACTATAAGGAAATTGCTACTAGTATTCGGGCCAGAGAGAGTCCCATTTCTTTCGAGGAGCTGCTTGATAAAATGGTGGAATATGAGATGGTGATTCAAAGACAACACACAGCAGAGGTGATAATTCCATCAGCAAATCTTGCGTAACGATCCTACAAATCAAACTTTGATAAGGGCAGGCAGTTCAATAGAAATAATATCATAAAAAAGCCTTACTCTCCTAGGCTCATTTGTCAATACTGTGACAAGCCGGGTCATTCAACAAAAATTTGTTATTAGATCAGGCTTAAGAAAGCATGGACTCTGGCGCAAATAATCATGTCACTGCTAACATGAAGATTCTCACTGTGGAAGACAAATATGGAGGAACTGATCAGCTCTTCATTGGTGAATGTACTGGTTTGTCAATTACTTATACGGGTTCCACTACTTTACCCACTTTTAAACAACCTTTTGTTTTGCGCAATGTGCTTTGTGTTCCAAAAGCAGACAAGAATTTAATTTTTGTTTCTCAATTTTGTGACACTAATTCAGCTTTTGTTGATTTTTTTCCCATGTTCTTATTTGGTGAAGGACTTGCACTCAAGGGACATTCTGCATCAAGGCCCGAATAAGGATGGGGTCTATGAGTTCCAGGCTGATGCACCATTGATTCAACAGAAAGGTTTAACATTTGTGGGGATCAAGGCGAATTCAGATATTTGGCATCAAGGGCTCGGCCACCCTAGCTCCAAAATTCTCAGTCAAGTCAATCAATCTTTTTCTTTACCTTGTTCTAGAAAACTCTCAAATAAATTGTTACTGCTTGTTCCTGTTGATCGACGATTTTCTGCAAGCGTACGGGTCGCCGTAGTAATAAATTATCGTTCCCACGAGGACAAAGATTAGCAATCAAGTATGTAAAAATTAGTCAAGTACAAGTAAAATAAACAAGAAATGGTTGGTGTTTGTGCGAATGTAAAGTAAATTTGCTAATTAAACTAAAACTATACTAATTTAAGCTAATTAACAACTAAATTGGAATTACCAAGTGGAATGGGTACTAGGAGTTGGAATTTCACATATTTAGGGGTCAAACTAATTAAGACGATATGATCAATTTAATGTGAGTTCAATGGGATTGCTTATAACTAATTGTGCACTCCGTCGAGCTACCCAATCGTATCTAACCAAAAGCTTAACTATTCGTCGATATATTAAACTAGTGGAAGACCCATTAAGTTCTAGCAATCTTAATCCATCCTATTAACTAATAATTATGTCTAATTATTAATTAAAAGGTCTATTCCTCTAATGGTCTAAGATCATGCTTCATTTGTCAATACCTCACATAATTAACCAATCTAAATACTTGGGTGATCAATCTAAGCATTTAGCAAGCAATAATAAGAGGAATAAATGAATCCAATACAAACAAGTATAAAACGATTCTCATATCATTTCATATCATCAAAATTTCGTTTTCCCCCAAGCTAGGCTAGATTCCTACCCCTAGCTTTGGGTTTTAGCTAGACATAATCAAAAGAAAAGCAATAACAAAGCTAATATTAAACATAAAGAGTAAAAGATAAGAGAAAACTCTAAAGTTGATGGAGAAATCTTGAAGGTTGAAGAAGAATCCTCTTCCCCCTTTCTTCCCCTTGTGCTAGATCTTTTTTTCTCTCTAAAACTATCTAAAAAGTTGTTTTTCTTACAAAAACAAAAAGATGATGAAAGATGGATCATTCCGTTTCTCTCTCCTCTCACAAATATATATTTAGCCACAAAAGCACTAAAATAAAGAAAACACCAAAATTCTATGTGTTTGCCACGTCACTTGCTTCTTGATAAGATTGGTGAAATGGATGGCTTAGATTCAATCTTGCAATGCTTTGGATTCTTGCTAGAAACGGCTCCTATCCATGCAGAAACCTTGAGGTTTCAAAATTGTAGTTGCTGCCACTTTGAGTTGTCCTTGTAAAAGCTTGAAACCTTGTGGTTTCAAATTGAACCCTTGGGGTTTCTTTAAGCTTCACCCTGAAATTTTGTGCTTTCCTCTTGACAAATCCATCTTCAAATCTCTCTTATCTTCCTTGCTTCCTTTTTGTTATTTTCTTTTCCTTTTGGTCCTATGACACAATAAATTCAAAGTATGAGGGAAATCAAGCCATAATCACTCAAAATTCAACTAATTCAACCAATTTTAGCATATAAATTTAGGTAATTCAAGCATATAAAATATGCTTATCAAACTCCCCCACACTTGAACTATTGCTTGTCCTCAAGCAATGACCCATTTTCCAAAACAACAACATACAAGGAACTTCTCTAAGGCATCTCAATCATTTTAAAGCATGAATATGAATGGAATAATGTCATCTCATCAAGAATGATTAAGGACAAAACATGTATAAGATTGACTAACCAACTCACTCCATAAGGCTTGTGCTAAATCATTGTGAACAAGTGTAAGGCCTTAACACACTTCAATTTTGCTACTCACTTAGCTATGGAATTATCACTAATTATAGTCATCCAAGCACTAATTTCTTTCAATTCATGACTCCTTTATTGCCATTGTTAGATCACAATAAGCTACTATGCATAAACTAGGTCCTTTACTCTCTCTTTTTTTTCATATATATATAT